>VMDO01013349.1:0-58609 GCA_007922755.1 Pedetes capensis
CCCCCCCCTTTATTATGATCTGACCTTGGAGTAGGATTTTTCCTTCTTGTAATTTTGAATCAGCTCCCTCATATGAGTGAGAACATGTGTTGTTTCTCTTTCTGAGCTCATGTTCGTTCACTCAAAATAATTTTCTCTAATTCCATCCATTTTGCTGCTAATGACCTTATTTCATTTTTCTTGATTGCTGAGTAGTATTCCATTGTATATATATACCATAGTTTTTTTATCCATTCTTCTGTTGAAGGGCACTTTGGTTGATTCCATACCCTTGCTATTGTGAAAAGCGCTGCATTGAACATGGAGATGCAGGTGTCTCTGTGGTATGATGACCTATCTCCCTTTGGGTAAATTCCCAATAGTGTTATAGCTGGGTCATATGGTAGATCTGTTTTTAGTTTTTTGAGGTACCTCCATATTGATTTCCACAGTGGTTGCACCAATTTACAGCTCCACCAACAATGTAAGAGTGTTCCCTTTTCCCCACAACCTCGCCAGCATTTGTTGTTGTTTATTTTATTGATCTTGGCCATTCTTACTGGTGTAAGGTGAAATCTCAGCATTGTTTTGATTTGCATTTCCCTAACAGCTAGGGATGTTGAGTACTTTTTCATGTGTTTCATGGCTTTATGGACCTCTTCATTTGAGAACTGTCTACTCAGTTCCTTTGCCCATTTGTGTATTGGGTTGCTTGGTTTTTGGGGAGTTTTTTCTTGAGTTCTTTATAAATTCTAGTAATTAGACCTTTGTCTGATGTATAAAATGCGAAGATTTTTTCCCATTCCGTGGGGGTTTCCTTGACTCTGTTAATTGCTTCTTTTGCTGTGCAGAAGCTTTTTAATTTCATGTGATCCCATTTATCTATTCTTGTTGCAATTTCTTGAGCAATTGGAGTCCTATTAAGGAAATACTTTCCTATGCCTATATGATGGAGTGTATTGCCTATCTTGCCTTCTATAAGTTTTAAAGTTTCTGGTTTTATGTTGAGATCTTTTACCCATTTTGAGTTAACTCTCATGTATATTGAGAGATGTGGATCCACTCTCATTTTTCTGCACGTGGATGACCATGTTTCCCAGCACCATTTGTTGAAGAGGCTGTCCTTTTTCCAGTTTACTTGCTTTGCTCCTTTGTCGAAAATAAGGTGGATATAGGTGTGTTGAGGTATATCGGGGTCTTCTATTCTGAGAAACATCAATTTCTATAATTCATCACATAGGTATTTTAAAGTCCTTTATATCTGTCAAAGAATTTCAGCTAGATATGAAAAAATTCACTTTTATTATAATGGGCAGTACTTCAGTTAGGTTAAAAATCCAGACATAATAGTATTTTAAAATAAGAGATTGATGTGTGGTCTTATTGCTTCATATTAACATATTATACATATTAAAAATACTTATGTTCAGTTTTTTAAAGCACAGTCTATGGAAAATATGCATGTAGTTGTTAAAACCTTTTAGCAAATACATGAAAATGCTCTGAATAATCACCAGTTTATCGAACTCTTGAAAAAATGATGACAATAAATTTTAAAATCTTGTGGTTTGTGCCAATGTTTTATTGGTAAAGTGTAGGAGAATTTCACAAAGATTCACTGAATTATTACTTCTGATTGCAGACTTTCTTGAAAAAAAAAAATTGCCAATTATTTAACAATCAATCACAAAAATGTGGTATTTGATATATATTCTTTCACCAATATCACACTGGATATGAACAAACTAACTGCAGGTTCCCAAGAAAGTAAGAGTTTATTCTTAAATCAGCTGAAAAAATATGAGAATCTGTGTTGAAATTGAAACTTTCAAAATATGAGTTTATTAAGATTTTATACATTTTCCTAACACAAATCAACATCTAGAAGATTTTAAACTTAAGTCATAGTCTTATATGACCATATGACCATAAATGGTCTGTAAATATTTATAAGAAAAACTTTAAGAATTTCTTGTCAATATTAATAAGTTTGGAGGTGCTTTTCAATTTATGCAACATCTTTGCAAACTACATGTTAATACAGAAGGTTGATATAAGAATAAATGAATTTATTTGCATAGGTGTAGTTTAGAAACATATATATGGCTTTGTATCAATGTTAGATCAGCTTTTTTAAAAAAATGAACAAATTTTGCCCAGATAGATATGAATATTAAAGGAAAATTACTTTTTGATACTTAATCCAATTATTGGAAAACCTTCAAATAGGTATGAACATATAAGTATATGAATCTGAATTTTTTTTCTGTTTTAAGATTTCCAAGTATTCCAATACATGAGATGCACTCTAAATATAAAATACATACCAGATTTTGGAGTCTTAGAGCAAAAAAAAGTATGTAAAGTATCTTATTAATAATTTTATATGAGTTATATTATATTAAATATTTAATATCTTACATACTCTGAATTAAATAAAGTATATAGTCAAATTAATTTCATCTATTTTGTTTTTGCTTTTTATACATGGCCACTATAACACTTAGAATTACGTATTATACTTCCAGTGGAGAGTATCGAACGAGAACTAGAAGGGTGATCTGGGCTGGGTATCAACTAGGAATTAATGTCACACAAAAGTTGGGGAGTGATAGTAGAAAATTGAGTCACTCAGAGACAATACAGGTATAAAAAGAAAAGTGAAATCTGTGCTCTTTTAAAAGTTGAGCCCACTACAATCTCATGAAACCATAGCAGCATAGAATAGGCACATTACGAAAAATGAGATTGTATTTAATTCTCTCAAAAGTTATTCTCTTGACAAACCAAGAGACAAACCTTCCTTCCTTCCTTCCTTCCTTCCTTCCTTCCTTCCTTCTTTCTTCCTTTTCCTTTCTTCTCCCTTCCCTTCCTTTTCCTTCCCTTCCCTTCCCTTCCCTCTTTCTTTTTGTGATACTCTGATCTAAACCCAGGGCCTTGCACATATTTTGTAGGCACTCTACTACTGAGCTGCAGCTCTAGCCCTTTTTTTAATTTTTTATCTTTACATGGGGTCTCACCAAGTTACACACACTTCCTCTGGCCTTGAACTTGTGATCCTCCTCCCTCGGCCTCCTGAGTCACTGGAATTACTGGCCTATGCCATCACACTGGCCTTCAACTGATTTACTTTAGAAGGAAACAGTTAAGCAACCATGTGACTTCAAAATACAGTAGTACTGATAAATTTCAGCAAACTTGCTGAACAAATTACTCAGTGTAAAGGATGATTTCAATATATTGGGCAGAAAAAGGAAAGGATGTCTAAAAATAAATAGAGGAAGTGATTAATGAGCTTCGTGTTAACATTATTGATCACTTTTTAAGAAAGCGATTGAATCAGGTAAGCACTACACACCCACACCCACACACATACAGAAACACAAACACACATATTCATTTATGGTGACAGGCAGTTCTTACAAATACTGGGATTATGTTATAGGAACTATATATACTACATCATTTTGGAATTCAAACGCCCCAGGTAGTTTTGCCTCAAGTATCTTTTCACCTAATTTGAAATTCAAATGTATTAAATTTCTGAAGCTAAATATGACAAATTAGACATGGTCTGTGAAGTTAGTATTTAATGAGCTATGAACCTAGACTTTCATCTCCCCAGGAATAATTTCTTTATTACTTTTTGTATTTTATTGCAATAAAGTGCCATTTGACCTTCAAGTATGATAATTAAGCTTCCAAAAATGTTATAAATTTAGAGTGAAAATAGTTCTCTTTGTGTTCAGGAATATACTTATGATCAGTATAAAAGATTACTTAATATTTAAAGACAGCTAAATTATACACAGAGCAAGCAATATTAGCAAATTATTTTTCTTTTCTCTCTCATCTTCCACCTCAATTTGATTTGTATTTCATAACAGCTTATCATTATTCATATTCTAAAATAGTTTAAATAAAAGCAAAACAAAAAAAGGTCTTTATAATCTGTGATTGGGGACAGAGAACTCCTTCAGATAAGATTTATTCAATTGTGAGCTATCAATAATAAGACCTTAATGACTACAACTTGTGACTCACAGTCTTCTCATGCCTATGCCCACATTTTTTCTGGGGAGAAAAGTGCCATCCACTTTTCATAAATTTGACTATGACATGAATGCAATTTTAAGTGAAAAACCAGAATACAAAATAATACGCCATTTGAATTGTTGGTGAATTTTTGTGTTTTCTTTTTTTAATATTACTGCATGATTTTTTTTAATCCTAGAGCTTTGAGAACTTGAAAAAATGCAATTCGTAGCTGGGTGGAGCAGATGAGAGGAATGTCAACTACAAGGTGACCTAAAGCCTGGGAACATATGGGTTTTAAATAACATTCAAAGGTAGGAAGGACAAGAAAAAATACAAGGAGGAGGAGGAAAATAGAGAGAGAGACAGAGACAGTCTAGAGAGGGCCTTGAAAACCACACTAACTAAAGGCACTTAAAGGATTTCAGGCTGGGAATAACAAAATGTTTTTGTGTCCAGGAGCAATTTAATGAATGGAGAGAGGGACCAAACCAAAAAAAGTGGCAGTCAGCATGAAAAGAGAAGGGTTGGTTTAAAAGACATTAAGAAGATTTATTAAACTGATCTTAGACACAGTGGGTATATGCATGGAATACAGAAAGGAATGAGCAAAAATTACCCAGGTTTCTGTTTAGTGTCTGGGTTGATTATGAAGTCACTAACTAGAATGCAATAAAGGGATGCAGTAAAGTCCAGGTTAGAATTTATTGAGTTCAAGGTACCAAAATGGCATGCAAATGTAATTGTCCAATAATAATAATGAGTGCTGACATTTATGGAGTACATGTTAGCCTCTATGCAAGGCACACAACTATAGCATTCAATCTTTACACCTTCACTGTGTTTCTTCTGGGCAGAGAAAACTGTGCCAGGCTCTTGGGAATGGGATAGGATGGCCACAAACGTATAATAATTCTCCCTATTTTACAGATGATGGAATTGAGACTCAGAAAAATTACATAAACAGAGAGTAGGAGCAGAAATCCAAACCTATTGACAACTCGAAATTCCATGTTCTCAACCACTTTGCCTTATTCACTCTCTGAGTCAGCACGAAGAAAATGGACAGAGTTCAGGAGATGAAAACCATGTGTTTGAATGAGATCACCAGAGGTGAGAGAGAAGTATGATAGAAAGCTCAAGGATGGGATCACTGCCAGCCTCAGAATGTACCATGTGGGAAGCAAAGGAGCCCAGGAGGAAACTGAGGAGGAGCATGGAAGTATGGCAGGGTGAGGACCAGAGTCCTTTGGACTGGTTGGCATCCCAGTGGATTACTGGTGACCTGTTGAATGTCATTTTCCAAGACATGTTGGCAGTGGAGGTCAGAAGACAGGGTTGGGTGTGAAGCCTGAGAATATGCAGTGTTCTTTCAAGAAAGTGGAGTGTGAGGGAGAGACATGGTCAGAGGGGTACATGCAGTCGAAGATGAAATTCTTGGTTCAAGTAGTGATGGCTTCAGCATATTCAAGCACAGAGCAGAAGATAATCCCTGTGAAGCAAGGTACTGAGGCTATGAGAAAAAGAGGGAAAAATTGTTAGAGCTAGGGCCTCAGAGCAGACAGTAGGAATGCCTTTCCACTGGGTTTAGGTTTTTCTATAAACATATTTTGATTCTTCTCTTCTGGGTTTGGACTAGTATATCTAAATTATAAGCTCTTTAAAACAGGATTTGAAACTGCTTATATTGTCACACAATTCCCATGGCTAGGTGTCCCACATACAACCACTGGGGACATAAAACAATATATGCTAATTTATATTAATAAATCCAAATTCTTAAAATTTTGATTATGAAAACCTATATTATTATATGAAACAACTGAATCTTCACATGTACATTAAAATAAAACTGGATTAATATACATGAAATAATATTTCACAAGTCAGAATAAAACTGTGACTTACGTGTGTTGACCACAGCTTTGTCCCCCTCCCCCAAGTAATTATATAGCTCCAAAGGTTAGGTTAGGTTCTGTCATTCAAAATATGACACAGTCAAGCAGATGATACAGCAGCATGAGTGGAAAGCAGACTTCTATGGGCATTCAGAAGAAGTCAATGTCAAATCCTTCTCAGGCATAAATCTTGGTGTTTTGACTTTGGACTAGATAAAGCTGTCAAGTGGGAATGTATACAGCCCTCAGAATTGAAAAGAAGGCTGTTTAAATCTATGTTCAATCTCCTTGGAATAAACAGCACCAGCCCAAAACATCCTTCCAACAGGAAATTAAAAAAGTAGCCAGAATGACACAAAGCCAGTAGCAAGAAATTATCCTATACCCATGTGAGTCAGCTCTTTGTCATTCCCCTTAATCTTGCCTGTTTTCCAGATCCCTTTGGGACAGGTTTTGTCTGCTACAGACAGTAGGGCTTTAGTTCCTTCTCCTGTTGGTAGTTTGTGAGATCTTGAAGCTTGGGAGGGGGTGGTTCCTAGATGGTCTTCCATGAGCCTCTTAGTTCATCTCTCTTTGTGTGTAAATTACAAAGCCTACGGATGTCATGAACAGGAGTTGTAGCTGCTAAAGTGAAATTAAAGCTATAAAACAGCCACAGGGAAACAGATGTCTTTCACTAGCAAATGTTTAACATTGGGAAAATTCAATTGAAGCACATTATTTTTTCCCTCCAACACTTAAAGTAGACATCGTAAAACTCAATTCTGACTGTTAGAGAGGAATAAGATGGACTTAATAAAGATGTTCTATTTAAGAGTATTGGAAAGACATTCAGTAATGTTAGTTATTGAGTAACAAGGATACAGTGGAAGGAAGATTTTGCAGATCCAATCTACAATTTGTACAATATTTTGGTATAAAAAGTCCATTTGTAAATTTTTATTATTTATTTGTTCATTTATTTTTGTGGTGCTGGAGATCAAAGCCAGAGCCTCACACATGCTACCATTTATTAACTCTGCCCCTGAGCTATATCTCTAACCCTGAGACACTCTTAAAGTACTAAAAAACATGGAAGTAACTTAAATGCCCCCATCCACTTTATGGATTTGCTTATTAAACTTTTTCTTCCCCTCTATCTCACAATTTAAACCATCACCCATCCTTAATACAAATGATTTAAAAATTCCAAAGAGTTTGGGGTCTGAATGAAGTATAAGGTCTACTACCATGATCCAATGCTAGTTGAAAACATAATCCACATTTTCTACCACTCACTGTCTGAATGTGATGAACAGCAGCAGAACTGCTGAGCCTGGTAGAAAAAAGCCAAGGTTTTCCACACCAGCTGTAAGCCTGATCCCTTTCCTCCTGACATAAAACATTTGCCTTTAGTTATAGCCACTTCCACCAACCCAACAACAGAGAATTCCAGCATAGTTTATAAATGGCAGTACCCTTTAGGGGCACTACAGGGCACGACTGCTGTCAGGCTGCTAAGCTTGCCATCTGGCCTTGCTAAATAATCAACGCATGTTTGAACAGGGTATGCCCAGAAGCTCACAGGCCAATGAATATACACACACACCATTATTCTCCCTGCTCCATCCTTGACCATGATGTGCACCTACTACTGGACCAGCTACAGCCCTGCTGATGTGTTCATATCAGCTCACACTGGACTTTTGCCTTAAGCATGTGGATTCACAAGGGCTTCAAAGAATGTGTTCTCTCTAAGGTTGTCAAGGAATAATGCAATAGTGATGATGTTTTTATTAGGTCGGGGTTCCTGAGGACTTTCAATGTTTAATTTTTTAAATTTAAGAATCTACTTGATATAATGGAATCAACAATGGACTGTGAGTCCAGAGATTTCTAGTCCTGACATTTATAAGTAGTGTATATTTTGTCAAGCTAATTTTCCTGGCTTCACTATTTAGTCTATAGATAAGGGACCTACAGTTCCATTATCATAGCATAAATTTAAATATTATCACTCATCTTCAATCCACATATGTCATTGTTGTTGTTTGTCATTAGGTGCTATTGAGTCAGTGTCTGACTCACAGCCACTCTATGCACAACAGGTGAAACACTGTTGTCAGTGCTTCTCTGCTATTCATAGAGTTTCCAATGGCTGATTGTTTTTTAAGACTGGGTTGTCAGATCCTTCTCCCAAGCCTACAGCACCTGGTGTTCCCAAGTAGTCTCCCATCCAAGTACTAACCAGGCTGGACGGTTAGCTTCTGAGATCTGATGGGATTGGATGCCACTGTGGTATGGCTGAAGGCACATATACCATGCTCATATTAAAATTTCAACAGTACTCATTTTATGTGATTCAGAGGCATATATTTTAGGTCTGAAGCTCTTTCTAGTTGTTTAATAATAATTCCTGTAAAAAGACTGATCTTAGTTATCTTCCACGGTTTCAGTCTATTCTGAAATTTCTTCTTCTCTTTGCTTTGATCATCTGTAATGGTACTTCACCACCACTTTCATCTTAAAATCACTTAGTGGTATTTTGGACAACTTCCTAAACAGCCACTTGGCTAACTCCTTTGCCCCTTGTTGGTCTTTGCTCTAATATTGTATTCTCAGTGAGACTTACCTGACCTCCTACCACCTTATTTAAAACTGAAATCTACCTCTTCTCTCTCTCCACCAACTGTGTGCTCTTACCCTGCCCTATTTTCAGTTTTCTTTTTCTTACAGCACTTACAATCTTCTAACATGGTGGTACCACATGTTGTCATTTATTATGTCTTATATCATCTGCCTCCTCTCCACTGATACGTAGGCTCCATGACAGCAGGTACTTTTCCTATGTTCATTGATGTATCCCAAGACCTAGCCTAGAACAGAGCCTGGCCCCCATGGTAGCATTCAATAATCCTTGTTTGGTAAACACTAAATGTTGAATGATTTCCTTTCCCTTCCCTTCCCTTCCCTATCTTTCTCTTCCTTTTTCCTTTTTCTGCTAGTAAAAGAATCTTTGAATCTTTTACTTTCAAGAAAATTAGGAGTAAATAGCCCCCCTTCCTCTTTCCTTCAGCCACTCTTACCGCTAGACTAGAGATGGGAAAACTCTGGCTCCCTGTCTACAATGTTGACGTGTCAGTAGAATTCAGC
Organism: Pedetes capensis; assembly: GCA_007922755.1. Classification (NCBI taxonomy): domain Eukaryota; kingdom Metazoa; phylum Chordata; class Mammalia; order Rodentia; family Pedetidae; genus Pedetes; species Pedetes capensis. The sequence continues at coordinate 9,045 of VMDO01013349.1, forward strand.
TAGGGAATGTTTACAGTTACTTAGGACCTTGGAATTTGAGGTGGGGATATAAAAATCACTGAATCTGGTTTAGTTTTCAGGAGCATTAAGAGGATTCATTAAACTTTAAGTGAAAATCTGTGAATAATTTTCAGACCTTTAAATATAATACATACTCTGTACAACCTGAGATCAGTATATGGAACATTGCTTCTATAGCACACATTCAAGGAGAAAGATTTTTCAGGAAGGAGAATGAGTTTTAAGTTATACAGTGTTTAAATCAATTATTCAGCATTTATGGAGTATATGCTTTATGCCAAGCATTATTATGTGTTAAAGAAAACAAATAAAAAAAAACCTTTAAATCATGATTCCTACCTTCAAAAAGCTCCTATATAAGGGAAATGGGCATCTAAAGAATCATGACACAATGGAGACAGACCATGTTGAGAGTCAGACAAGTTGTCATATGGGAGAGACAAGAGTTTCATAGTTTAGAATTCCCCTTTTGTTCCTGAGAAGTGATTTACTCCACCTGCCTCAGCTGAATTGCCCTTGCCTCTTCAAAAGTAGAGTCCCATATCTGTACTTTTTTTTGGAAAATGTGTTATTTCCTTGTAATCCAAATAATATGTTACCCATAAAAATGAAAAAACACAAGTTTAAAATGAAACTTGAAACTGAAAAAATGAAACATTCTCATTCTCTTCACACTGATGAGCTTATGCTATTTATTTCACACCAGCTGACCTTTCTTAAGCCTTTGCTTCTGCAAGATCCCTTCATTTTAAGATTTACTGAGCCTGTCCTCTGTGCCAGCTTCTCTGGAGAGTAAGGTCAGACATGCAGAGCCCCATCCATGTCTCTGTAATTCCACAGCCCTTACAAAGCCTGAAATCCAAAAGTAATGATGGCTAACTGGCTTTCTCTCATCAACCTCAAGAAAGAGAAAAGCAGCCCCACCCCCAGGAGCTGGCCTGGTACTCCCAGGTGCGCCCTGGTTTCCTCCTGCCAAATGTAAATAATCACACAGAACATCAGCTTCACAGACAAGGCCACTCTGTGACCACAACAAATAGAGACACTTCCACTTCATAATCATGCCTGAATACAGACACCACTGTAACACTGTGAGAGTCATGATGTACCAAGCGCCCCCCTCTCCTGGCTGACAGAAGGAGGTAATGCCTCAGCAGGGTCTGAAGGCCTGAGTAAACCAGAATAAAAACACATAAAGGTCAGTCCAGACAAAGAAAACTTGGAGAGTATAGGATGCAAATAATACTGGGGTGATAGAGTGAGGTTCATTCAGAGACTTCTAAGGTAGAAAGGAGAAGATGACAAGAAATGAAGTGAAGGGTACAAACTGAAGCCAGATTGTAAAGGATTTCCCTATAGTGTGATAAATGGTAGGGATTTTACTCTGATGATAAACTGTAGTTTCTAATTGAGACATTGAAGGATTTTAAGCAGGGCAATAATAGAATCATATTTCCACTTTATAAAGCTCATTATTATAGCTCTGGATAGGCACCAAAAAAAACCCCAAACAAACAAACAAACAAAAAACCAAAAAACAAACAAACATATAAAAAAAAACAAAAAACAAACAAACAAAAAAAACCAGGAGTAGGGCCTCCAGGGAAGATGCTATTAAGCAATTCCTAAAGGAGGTGATGTAGCCTGATGAAAGCTGGGTCAATGGAACAGGAAAGGAGAAGTAGAATTTTTTCCTTTTTCTTCTTAAACCATGTAGACCTCTCAGACTAATTTCAGAGGATATCCTTCCTGAGGCTCCTAAGCAAACTTAGTTATCACTGTGATTGAAGATCTCCCATGCACTCCCTAGCCTGTAAGTTCCTCAAAACCAGGAAATGGACCTTTCACTTCCATGTCCATATTTAGCACTGTGAGCTAAGGTAGAAGTCAGGCAAATGGTGGACACGTATTTGTATAATAAAATCTTTCAGTGACGGTTTTCTAAGGAAAGGTATCAAAATTACAGACTACCTAAGGCCTGTAGCCTGAAGATTATGGACTATATAGGGCCTGCAGCCTTAGCACTGTGGCATTTGATCCTGTCAGATCTCGAAGCTAAGCAGGGTCCAGCCTGGTTAGTACTTGGATGGGAGACTGCCTGGGAACACCAGATACTGTAGGCTTGGGAGAAGGACCTGGCAACCCACTCCCAAAAATCGATCCACCATTGAAAACCCTTTGAATAGCAGAGAAGCACTGACAATAGTGTTTCGCCTGTTGTACATAGGGTCACCATGAGTTGGACACTGACTTGAAAGCACCTAACAATAACAAGAAGACATCTCTTACATGTTTCCTAATACTTTTACTTTTTCAATATGGTTAGCCAACAATATAATCTTATAATAGCTGTTTCCAAGCTCTAAAAAACAAAATTTGCTGTTTGAATTGCTTCAGAATCAACAAACTTACAGAATATGTTATTATTGAAAGGCACCGTGCTGTGGTATATGGTTTTGGCTAGTTTTAAACTCAAATACATACATTACATATTCCTCACCTAATGCATATAAAATCATTATATGTTAAAATGATTTTATTGAAGAGCTAATTAATGTTTTAATTAGCAAAAATAATACATAGTTATTTTCCTGATTATTTCTTGAAAGCAGGAGGTCATCATTCTTTTTGGTATTCTTTTCCACCTTATCTTGGTTAAACTGATGTGATTTCAGTGGCTTAACTGCTGTTGAAGAGCTCAGTGTTCTCCTGGGCTGTACAGCACTTTTAATAACACCCACATCTACCAGCATATAAGTCATGTTCATGTGTAATACTGCTATATAAGGCAATTTTTTCTAACTCATTCAGAAATTTTTTTACTGGCTTTTCTTTGCTTTTTTCATTTTATTTTAAATAACCCAACCCAGATAATTCAGTTATAATACAAAAGACTCAAAATTTAAAGCTTAATATAAATGAATGATAAATGTTAATTCAACATATCTTTCTCTGACATTATATATTTTCCAGGCTATTAATGTTCACTGGTATACAATGTTTTATATTGTCAGTAATACGAACATTTTCATAGCATAGAAAAAGATTTACATTATGATAGAATTCTTGAGTTTACTTATAACAGCATATATCTTTCCTTTCATTAGTAAATGATGATGGGGTGCAGAGTAATACAGCAATGACTATTTCTATTATGCATCCTTTACATCACTTCTAGCAACACTTTCATTGACCCACAAAGTCTATGGAACCTTATGGGTAGTTTGTAGCTAAACTCTGATACTTATTTGGGTTATCTTTCCCAGTTTTTCCAACACACTCATGAATTTGTGCTGTTTACATTGAGATTGACCTCTTTATCCCCTTCACCCCCTTCATCCCTCCTCATTGACCCTCCTCCCCATCCCATCTTCTCCAATCTTTGCTTCCCTCTGCTAGATCCCTCCCTCCTTCTTTCTACTTCTTAAATTGTCACATCTAAGCTAAGTTCAATTGTGCATTTTTTATATTCCAATTTACATATAGGATTATAAAGGCATATGTTTAACACTTGCATTCTCAAAAGTTATAGAATAAAAATCTGTTTAACCAAAGGATGTATATAATACATCTGAAACTATAGAGTGGAGTTATCTAATTCAAGAATTATATAAGTAATCAATTAGAAGTTTGCCAGCAAAAATCATAAAGTATCATATTACTTAGATAAAATTGTATTGAGTATATCTACCTAAATATACAGATATATAAAAAATTAATTAATAATAAATGATATCTTCTTAGGCTTTTCAAAAACCAATACCATTTCTCTTCATTTTTCTCCTAAATCCATTATGTTTTCTTTTGCAGGAAGATAGTAGAAATTTCCTTTAAATTTTATTATATAATTCCTATGTTAACAAATCCCCCACACGTCTGTCAGTTTGCCGCACTGTGGGGGCTTGTGTGTTGCGATGAGGCTGAAAGCTCTGCCACTGGTATCTCAGATACCAGCAGGATCACCCATGGTGGACAGGTTTCAGCTGAGCTTCCAGACTAAGACAGAATAGGGAGAAGGCACCGGCAAACTGCTCCCGAAACAATTAGCCATTGAAAACCCTATGGATATCAAAGAAACACTGTCAGATATAGTGCCAGAAAATGAGCCCCCAGGTTGGAAGGAACACAAAAGACTATGGGGGAAGAGTTGCCTCCTCAAAGTAGAGTCTACCTTGATGACAGAAATGGAGTAAAGCCCCAGGGACCTCCACCTGCTAATGTGGCACAACTCAAAATGAGGAGAAACAACTGTAAACATCCATTAATAATTGGAACATGAAATGTACGTAGTATGAATCTAGCAAAATTAGAAATCATTAAAAGAGAAATGGAGCACATAAACATTGATATCCTAGGCATCAGTGCGCTAAAATGGACTAGCATGGGCCACTTTGAGACAGATAATCATATGGGCTACTATGCTGGGAATGACAAACTAAAGAGAAATGGGGTTGCATTCATCATCAAAAAAGACATCTCAACATCTGTCATGAAATACAATGTTGTCAGTGATAGAATAATATCCATACACCTACAAGGAAGGCTGGGTGAAGGACCTGACAATCCACTCCCGAGGCAATCCCGAAATAGTCAGCCATTGAAAACCCTATGAGGGTCGCTATGAGTCGGATACTGACTCGATGGCACTTAACAACAACAACAACAAGGAAGACCAGTTAATTTGACTATTATTTAAATTTATGCACCTACCACTAAGGTCAAAAATGAAGAAAGGGAGGATTTCTACCAACTTCTGTAATCTGAAATAGATCAAATATGCAATCAGGATGTACTGATAATTACTGGTGACTGGAATGCAAAGGTAGGAAACAAAGAAGAAGGCTCAGTAGCTGGAAAGTATGGTCTTGGTGACAGAAATGATGTGGGAGGTTGCATGATAGAATTTTGTCAGACCATTGACCTTTTCATTGCAAATACATTTTTTCAACAACATAAACAGTGATTATACACATGGACATCACCAGATGGAATGTACAGGAATCAAATTGACTATATATGTGGAAAGAGATGATGGAAAAGCTCTATACAAAATGTCAAAACAAGACCAGGTGCTGACTGTGGACCAGACCATCAACTTCTCATATGCAAGTTCAAACTGAAGCTGAAGAAAATTAGAACAAGTTTTCAAGGTATGAGCTTTAGCATATCCCACCTGAGTTCAGAAACCATCTCAAGAATAGGTTTAATGCATTAGATACAAGTGATAGGAGACCAGACGAGTTGTGGCATGACATAAAAGATATTCAAGAAGAAAGCAAAAGGTTATTAAAAAGGCATGAAAAAAAGAAAAGACCAAATTACATGTCAAAAGAGACTCTGGAACTAGCCCTTGAATGTCAAGCAGCTAAAATAAAGGGAAGACATAATGAAGTTAAAGATCTAAACAGAAGATTTCAAAAGGCAGCTCGAGAAGACAAAAACAAATATTATAATGACATGTGCAAAGAGCTGAAGGCAGAAAACCAAAAGGGAAGAACACGCTCCATGTTTCTCAACCTTAAGAAGTGAAGAAAAAATTCAAGCCTCGAGTGGCAATAGTGAAAGATTCTATAGGGAAAATATTAAATGATTCAGGAAACATCAAAAGAAGATGGGAAGAATACACAGAGTCATTATATGAAAAAGAGCTGGTAGATGACCAACCATTTCAAGAAGTTGCATTTGAAGAGGAATCAATGGTATTGAAGGACAAAGTGGATGCCGTCTTGAAAGAACTGGCAAAACACAAGGCTCCAGGAATTGATGGGATACCAATAGAGATGTTTCAACAAACACACACAGCACTGGAGGTGTTAACATGCTTATGCCAACAGATTTGGAAAACAGCTACCTGGCCAACTGACTGGAAGAGATCCATATTTGTGCCTATTCCCAAAAAAGGGGATCTAACTGAATGTGGAAACTATTGAACAATGTCATTAATATCACATACAAGTAAAATTTTACTAAAGATCATTCAAAAGTGACTGCAGCAGTATAGAGACAGGGAATTGCCAGAAAATCAAGTGGGATTCAGAAGAGAGCTGGGAAACAGGGATATCATTGCTGATGTCAGGTGGATATTAGCTGAAAGCAGAGAATATCAGTAAGACATATATCTATGTTTTATTGACAATGCAAAGGCATTTCACTGTGTGGATCGTAAAAAATTATGGATAACATTTCAGAAAATGGGAATACCAGAACACCTAATTGTGCTCATGAGGAATCTGTACATAAACCAGGAGGCAGTTGTTCGAATAGAACAAGGAAACACAGCCTGGTTTAAAGTTGAGAAAGGTGTGCATCAGAGCTGTATACTTTCACCATAGCTCTTCAATTTATAAGCTGACCAAATAATTCGAGAAGCTGGACTTTATGAGGAAGAATGCGGCATCAGGATTGGAGGAGGATTCATTAACAACCTGCGTTATGCAGATGACGCAACTCTGCTTACTGAAAGTGAGGAGGATTTAAAACATTTACTGATGAAGATCAAAGATCATAGCCTTCAATATGGGTTGTGACTAAACATCAATAAAACAAAAATACTTACAGCTAGGTCAGTATGCAACTTCACAATAAATGGAGAAAAGATTGAGGTTGTCCAGGACTTTGCTTTGCTTGACTCTATAATCAATACCCGTGAAAGAAGCAGTCAAGAAATCAAAAGACGCATTGCTCTGGGAAAAGCTGTGGCAAAAGATCTCTCTAGATTATTGAAAAGTAAAATGTCACATTGAAGATGAAGGTGTGTCTCACTCATGCCATGGTATTTTCAGTGGCATCATATGGTTGTGAAAGCTGTACATAGAACAAGGGAGACAGGGAAAAAATTGATGCTTTTGAATTATGGTGCTGGAGACATCTATTGAACATAACATGGACTGCCAAAAGAACCAACAGATCTGTCCTAGAAGAGGTGCAACCAGAGTGCTCCTTGGAAGCAAGAATGGCCAGAATGTGTCTTACATATTTTGGGCATGTAGTCAGGAGAAGTCAATCCCTAGAGAAAGACATCATGTTTGGGAGAGTGGCAGGTCAACGCAAAAGAGGAAAACCCTCCAGATGGATTGACACAGTGTCTGCAACAATGGGCTTAAACATGAATAAGATCGTGTTCCTGGCACAGAATCAGGAAGTGTTTTGATCTGCTGTATATAGCATCGCTATGAGTCGGACTTGACTCGATGGCACCTAACAACAATAACAACAACAACAACAACATGCTAACAAATTCCCAAAATATCATTCTAAACACAAATTGATCTTATATCTATGATAAAATTTAAAAAGATCGGCTTCAAATATATTCATCATCAAGATGCTTAATCAAGGAATGTATATATGGACAAAGTCAACTTGTATTCTTTCAATCTAGCAACAATTTTCGAGTGGCTATTCCATGCCTGGCACTATTTCAGCTTCTGGGAAGCCAAAGATTATTGACACACAGCCCCTATGTTTGAGAAGCTCTGTCTCAGGGCAGCACCTACCACTTTTCAGATGAAAATTCAATGTAAAGCAGTAAATGCTACAATGGAGGCACAAACAAAGTTGGGTGGAAGCTCAACTTGTTTGAGTAGGAGGAACAAATGTGCATGGAAGCATGGATCCTGGTTTCCATTTTTCCACTGTGTGTGCATCTTTGAGAGTATGTGCACCTGTGAGAGTTCTGTGTGTATGAGTCTGGTGTGCGTGAGGCAGTCCTAAAGCAGAAGTCAGTCTGAGCCCTTATCATACATATCTGATATTATCAATATGCTATATAAAATAAATATAATATCTATAAAACTTAAAGCAATGTACACAATTAAAGCAGGGTCATATATACTTATACATTAAAAGTAATAATCAGAAATATTTTCAAGAAAATAGACAAGAAATTTAAGTGGTGAATTAAAGCAGAATACATGTTTATAGAATTTTAAAATTACTACTAGGGTTTGTATTTCTAAGATAACTAAAGATAATTCATTTGGAAAAAATTTTGAAAATAGAGTAAGCCTTCTTTTGCTCACACTTATTTTCAGAAGTCTATAGACTTCTTTGATAATTACTAAATAAATAGTTATTAGGGATATGAAGTGGTCAATAATTCCATTTTTAAAACATCATGATCAAGTTATAGTAATGAAGTGGTTACTTAGTACACAGAACCCAGGACTCATCATGAATAATTTGGACACAACCAACACAGGAAAGTCAAATATGAGTCTTACCTCCTTGTTCACACAACTGCTGGGCTAGTGCATCTTTGAAAATAACCTGGCCTCTATGTGTTGCTGTTGCCCTGGAAATAAATAGGAAAAGGTTAATTCAAACATTGTAATATGTTTGAGGTCAATGAATTTTTAAAAATATGTTTAAACTAAATTTAAGTTTTAAAATCTTATTTAATTATTTATTTGGGGGAGCAGTGCAGGGCCTTGAACCCAGGGCCTGGCACCTGCTAGACAAGTGCTCCATTACTGTGCTGCATGCCCAACCCTTCTTAAATTTTTTATTTTGTGACAGGGTCTCGCTAAGCCATGCATGCTGATTCTAGCCTCAAGCTCTCATGACCTTCCTGTCTTAGCCCCCAAATTGCTGGGATTATAGGTGTGTGCCATGGTGCCTGGCTTGGAAACTTTATTTTTAAACTCTACCTTACAGATATGATTTTTAAAAAGGAGTACATCTAAACAGTGATATAAATGAATGACAGAATGAAGGCTTGAATCAAGGTACTGGGTTGACAACTATCTTCTGGTCTTACATTATAAAAATATTGTAACATCTATGCTGTTATTGTAAAAGCATCAGAAGTGAGCAAAGCCTATATGCAAGAAAAAGTATGGAAAGGGTGCTTGCTAAAGTATGGAAAGGGTGTTCATCCAGGAGACACTGATATAAAATGTTTTGTGGAGTAGTAATGAGATTAGTACAGGAGACAGATGCTCTTAAGGTACCTTTTTTTTCCCTGAAATCAGTAGTCACAATAACACAGAGTTAAAACAAAGAATATAAATACTTTTTAAAAAATATTTTCAAAAAAAGACTTTCATAATAACAAAATCTATTGGAATAAAATACACCTTTTTCCATCACTGGGTCTAATTCACCATTTGAAGGAGATGTGCATCTTCTACCTTTTCTAATCAGAGCTGTGCACATGGAGTGTTGAAAAAATAGTATCCTTGCAGCAGAAGGGTTATTCAATTGTTATAATAGGAAATGTCTTATTAAAGAAAGAACTATTTATGCTGTATATGTGAAGTTTTTTCCCTTAAAGAGAATTCCTCTGTGTAAAATGTATTCCTTAAATGAATTCAAAACAGACAATCATATTTCCCTTAAGAAATTTGATTTTAGAAACTAGGCCATACAAAATGTTTTTACTAGCTAAAAACATATCAACATTGAATCTTGACTTTTGCCAAAATCACCCTAGAATGAAAATAATTTGATTCAGTCATCTATCATCTGTTGAAGATGCATTATGTGCAACACACTAGGCTAGCTCAACAGAGGACAAAGTTTAGTTGGGCTTGGTGGTGCACACTTCTAATCCCAGGGACTTGGGAAGTGGAGGCAGGAGGACTACTGGTTCAAGACCAGCCTGGGCTGCCTAGTGAGACCCTGGCTCAAAAAAAATCAAGGGCTGGGATGTAGCAAGGCCCTGGGTTTGATTTCCCAGAACCACAAAAATCTCAACAACAACAATAACAATAACAAAAACAAAACCCCAGAAGCCTGGCCTTTTAAATTGTGAGGTTCCCTCTTTTCATTCAACATGCTTTGTACCACCCACTTTCTACATCTTCCTGATGCATCTCTCTGGAATGCTTAGGGGATTAGGGAGCATATTTTTTGTTGTTGTTGTAGTCATTTAAAAAAAAATTTTTTTTTAAACAGAGTCTTGCTAGGTAGCCCAGGGTGGCCTCAACCTCCCAATCCTCCTGCCTTCTCTTTGCTGGAATAATCTGCATGTGTCACACACCTGGCCCAGGGAGCAGATTTTGAAAGCCACTGAACTAGCCTAACTCTTAATAGTATATGAATCAGGAACTTGAGGGCTAGAAGGAACATCAACCTGGTGCAGGTCACACAGCCTGTTAAGGCCAAACAGGATTTGATTTCAGATCTGTAGTTCTAAGGCTTTGATTTTTTGCATTATACCTATAGTTTTCTAAAAGTACTCCACAGTTTGCTCTAAGGGTCTCCCTGGAGGTCATAGGAGGCAGGGGCGGTAGGGAGTGCTCTGCACTAATCCGTTCAAACAGTGCCTGGCCTTCATATGTTCTCATTATTTATTTTGAAGAAAGGACTCCACAATTAAAAACTGATTCAAGGAGCAATGCATACCATGTTCTTGATGCAATTATCTGAAGTCTTGCTTGGGAAGAGCAGAAATGGTACTACTAATAATGTGACTGGTATATACTGTGGTTATTAATTATTACAAATTAAATTTACTCCCTGCTAAGCACGGTTGTCAAGCTCTACATAAATCAACTTAATCCTCCTAACTGCCAGGTAAGGTAGGTACTATTCTTCTATTTTCCTGGAACACAGAGCTATTATATGATTTGCGAATGTCACACACCTGGAGATAAATTCAGATTTCAAACCCAGGCAGTCTGGTATAGAATCCTGCTTTTAAACATTACATCAAATTTTCACTAACCTACTTCAAAGATATGATGGGAGCTTTTAATCTCTTTCAGAAGGAGAGACTGCTTTCAGAACCTGATCTTTAAAGTCGTATCTTCTCAGGCTTGTGCCTTCTACTCTAACCTTCAGGCTATAGCTAAGCCCTTTTATTCAACCTCCTTTTGGATAAGCCAACATCTTTCTTTCTTTCATTGGGACCTTGGCCACATGGCCTGCAATCTCACAGAATTTGTCTTTAAAAATGCCATTTCTCTCGACCCCTTCTCCCACCGTGCTCTATGAGTCCCTCAACTTCTAATCAGCTCAATTCAGTCCCCTTTCAGCTGTCACATTTCCTCTAACACCACCCATGACCCCTCACTTCTCTCTTTTCTCTACCAGACACAAGAGTACTGGGTGCCATTCACAGCCACACCACTGTAGTACACATAGGCAGGTTGACAATCATCATGTGCACCATTTCCTCTGTTGTTAGATGCTGTCCAGGTGAGTCCAACTCATAGCAACCCTATGTACAACAAAACAAAACACTTCTCTGCTATTCACAGGGTTTTCAATGGCTAATTGTTTCAGGAGTGGGTTACTGGGTCCTTCTCCTATTATTTGAGGTACTGGGGATGGAACCCAGGGCCCATCATATGTGAGCAGACACTCTTCCAACTGAGCTAAACCTCCAGCCCCACCACTTCTTTTGTTGTTTGTTGTTAGGTACTGTTGAGTTGGTGTCCAACTCATAGCAATCAGATACACAACATACACAACACTATTGTCAGTGCTTCTCTGCTATTTGTAAGGTTTTCAATGGCTGATTGATTGCTTTTGGGGAATGGGTTTTGAGGCCCTTTTCCCAAGCCTATAGCACCTGGTGTTCCCAGGTGGTCTGCCATCCAAGTACTAACCAGGCCTGACCCTGCTTAGCTTCTGAGATCTGACCGGATCAGACACCACAGTGTTACAGCTGCAGGCCCACTTCCTATACAAACCTTTAAATCCCTCAGATGACATTTTAATACAAAATGCCCCACACTTTAGCAGTGCACGATTAGAAATTTTAAAGGTTTACATATCAGCATCTTATTTCAGGGTCAGAAAAGAACAGAAGCCCAGGTGGCCAACAAAAACACAGGTTTCATTGTTTTATCTCATGAGATGTCCTGCACTCCCTAGGTGTGACTAATGTTATTTAAAGTTATGAAATAATTCACGGTGGTTTAACTGCAGAATCATAGCATTGATTTCATATCTATGGAAATGTATGTATAATAAAATATGAATATATATCCGTTTATATACAACCCCAAAATTTCTTAAAGCACATTAACTCGTAAGTAAAAGGTTCAAGAAGCTATGTCATATTTTAAATCCATAAAATATTTTTCTTTTAAGAATACACAGCTGTGGGCCAGGTGCAGTGGATCATTCCTGTAATCCCAGCAACCTGGGAGGAAGAGGCAGGAGGATCACAGGTTTGAGGCCAGAGGCAGCCTGTTCTAATTTAGAGGGACACAAACTTAAAATAAAAAATAAAACATGGGCTGAGGGTGCAGCTCAGTGGTAGAGCACTTGCAAAGCAAGAATAAGGTCCTGGGTTCAATCCCCCAGTACTGAAGAAGAAAAAAAAAATACACAGCTATGTTATATGGTGACAGGTCTTATTTATTTTCATAATTAATTGTTATTTTATGTAATTTATAGCTCTCTTTTTGGAGATGTTATTTATAGCTCTCTTTGTAGTGCTAATAACTATGTTGGTACTATTTGCATTTAATTTTCCATAATTAGCAATATTTTCTCAAGAGTTCAGAAAATACTCTCATTATTCACTGTTCTGGGGAGTAGATCAAATTTCTCAGACAAGTTTCTAATAAGTACTTATCACATTCTTGTAAAATACATAAACCTTCAAAGCAAGTCTGTCAACAAGAGCGTCTATTAAATAACTAATTTTAAAATCACTTTGGGCTGTTCTTCTCTAACATTTAAAAAGCTCTATAGATCCTCCAAGTGAAGAAAGTTTATTATGATCACCACAGTGTTTAAAAAAGCATGTGATACTCTCATCTTATTTCCCAGAGCAACTGTCTGCCCAAAGTACTTAAGAATTATGTATCACGCTACCAAAGATATGGAATCAACCTATATGTACATCAATAGGTAAATGAATGGGTAAAGAAAATGCAGTACATATATACAGTGGAGTTTTATTCATCCATAAAGAAGAACTAAATTATGTCATTTGCAGGGAAGTGGATGGAACTGGAGATCATCCTGTTAAGCAAAATAAATCAGACTGAGAAAGGCAAATATCAGACATTTTCTTTCACATGCAGAATCTAGATTTAGTTATGAAAGCAGAAGGGGGATTATTTGGAGGGAGGAAGGGGAAAGAGGGGTAATGGGAGGTGGATATGAACAAAGTACAATGACATACATGTATGAAAATGTCATAACGAAACCTATTATTTTGTATGCAAACTAAAAAACTAATAATAAAAAAGAAAAAGTGTGAATTTTGCTGTGGCACAGAGCTGAGGTCTCTGCAGTCAGAGCAGCATTTGAACAGTGAACTGCATGCATTACATGACTTTGTACAACTTCATTAATCACTCTAGCTTCAGAATTCCTATCTGAGGTCAGGGATAACTTAAAACAACAACTGTCACTTAAAGATATTAATATTCATTCTTAGGATACTTAGTCTCTTAACCTAAATAGAGTTCAAGCTTCTGGAATAGTAGGACTCATTAATTAAAAAGAAATTATCCCCCATAAGGCACCAGTCATAATGACTTGAATACAAAAAGAAATTTTAAAAGTTTATATTTTTCAGTGTACATCTGGCCTCTAATGTGTAATATTACCATCCAATTACCAAAAGGAGGAATATAAACTGGATTTGATATAATTGTTACAATACTTAAATTCCCAAGTGTATTGCTTATTTATTAATGAATCAATAGCTCAGAAATCAACAGGAAGAATCATATCAGTGGCGACCTCAAAGTAAACAGCCCAACTTTAATAGTTCGGGAAATAATTATAATAATACCAATAATACCAAATAATGGTAAAAATATAAATGGGCTAGAAAATTCATGTAATATGAATGACAATGTAAAAAGATCACTACAGAAAAGGTTTCGACCTTAAATATAATTGCGATCCAAGGATATATCGAAAAATATTCCCACAAAAAGACATGCAAGTAGAAAAGAGGCCTTTGGTGATGGGGGGAGACAGAGGGAGGAAGTGCACAAGAAGGTAAGGGGGAACTTATCTTTGCAATGTACAATGAAACGCATATATGGAAATGTCACAATGAAATGCATGTCAGAATGAAACACATTAATTTGTACATTAAAAATTTTCAAAAAAAAAAAAAAAAGAATCATATCAGTTGCTTCATTTTAAAACCTAGGGCAATGTGCTTCACCTCCAGTGGCGGGTTACTTTTCCCACCTTTCTCTACTGCTTTACCCATGAGTTACCATGGTTTTTTGCTGGGTCTCATCCACTCACAGACAGAAAAGCATTCATTAATCAACAATGTAAATTTAACCTAGTATAATATCAGTATGCCAAGCCACCCTCCAGCAAATAACATGGAATGTGTGAAAAGAAAGAGATGGTCTGCGTATGGTATAGAATAATTGAAACTGAAAGAATCTTTGAGTTCATCTAGTCAAATTTTCTTTAGCAGTAGTATTCATTCTTCAAACAGACAAGGAATTCCAACATAGAAAAGAGGAGCCCTAGGAGCCAGGCATAGTGACACATGCCTATAATCCCAGCTCTTGAGAGGCTGGCAGGTTCTCTGTCTTCATCCAACATGCTCTATACTGCCCATTCCCCACATCTTCCTGGAGCATTTCTCTGGAACACTTAGGGCATTAGCAAGCCAATTTATTGTTATTATTATTGTTTTAAGACAGGTTCTTGCAGTATAACCCAGGCTAGCCACAAATTGACTATCCTTCAACCTTCTGAGTCCTAGTATTACAGATGTGTACCACCATGCCTGGCTTAAACAGTTAACCTAAAGTATGACAAGGCCAGTAAAAATGAGTAAACCCTTGTATGTATTTTCACAAACATGTTTTGCTATTCAAAACTTCACTGTTGTAATTGTTTTTGTAATTGTAACCCTTTACTAGTAAACCATAGTATATTTTCCTTCTGTCAAATATATGTATTCTGTCCATGAAAACAACAAATTTCAGCATTAATGGTGATTATCCAGTAATCACAATGTCTATTTGTCCTTAATGTCACCATTGAACTATGTTTTTTGATTAAGGAATAATTTTATTAGCAAGAAAAAAATACAGGTTAAATAATTTAAGTATGTAAAGTATTATGATTAATAGTAACTTAATTTCTAAATGCCTGCAGCTGTAGCCCTGTGGAATCCGATCCCGTCAGATCTCGGAAGCTAAGCAGAGTCGGGCCTGGTTAGTACCTGGATGGGAGACTGCCTGGGAACACCAGAAGCTGTAGGCTTGGGAGAAGGACCTGGCAACCCCCTCCCAAAAATCAGTCTGCCATTGAAAACCCTATGAACAGCAGAGAAGCACTGACAATAGTGTTTCCCCTGTTGTTCAGAGGGTCGCTATGAGTCGGATACCGACTCGATGGCACCTAACAACAACAAACAACAATTTCCAAATGAATCAGCAAAGTTAACTAATGACATTGAGGTGTAAGATCTATATTCATGTGACCTGTGCTGTTTATGTTCATATGACGGTGTAGGTTGAGCATCTGTAATATGAAAGTCTGGAATCAAAAATGCTCCAACATATACTTTTTGAACATCAACATGATGCCACACATGGAAAATTCTACACCTGCCCTCACATGACAAGTTACAGACAACATGCACTAAAAAATACTGTATAAATTATATTAAAACTATATGCATGAGATGTATATAAAATAAAAATTAATTTTCTATTTAGACTTGGGTCCTATTTCAAGGTATCTCCTATGTTTGTGCAAATATTCCAAGATCTGAAATCTGAAACACTTCTGGTCCCAAGCATTTCAGATAAGGGACACTGAATTTGTGTATGTATACCCATGGCATGAGCCCTGCAGAAAATGCTTCTGGAAAGGTGAATGATTAGTCTGTGTTCCATTTATCATAGAATGCTAAATACTTTAAAAAGCAACCAAAAATTGTTGCATATGAAACATATGCAAAAGATAATTAGATGATAACATAGATGGTAGAGATAAGGATTATTATAAGATTTATCTTGGAAGTCAGTTAACAATAAGAACAATAAAAGTAAATAAACTGATGTACTTATGTTATTATTGCAATATATTTCCATCATTTAACATCTTCTAGAGTATTTTTAAAACAGTTGTGCTCCAGAAATGCCTTACAAACTTTAAAATAAAAATGTTTTTCACACCACCTTTTAAAATAATGAAATTTCATCAAATAAAACTATGTGAGTGTCTCTGATGCTTTGAGCATCTTTTAACTAAGCACACCTATGTGAACTTGCCCCAGAGGCATCCTTAGGCAAGGCAAGGACAAAACTGGTAAGAGCCATGCCAGTTCCAAAGGAACTCTTATAAAAATTATGTTATCACTAGATAGTGAATAAAGAGTCTGTATGTTTGATGAAACACACATGCCAAGTGTTTACATGGTAATTCTGAGTGGACTAAAAGAAAGAATTGCCTTAATTCTGAGTCTGGTATTCATCATCTCCATGATTTATTGTTGCTAGGTGCACTCAAGTTGGGTTAGACTTATAGTGACCCTAACAGAATGAAACACTACTGGACACTGTGCCATGCCCAGCACTATGTCAGTACTTCTCTGCTATTCACAGGGTTTTTGATGGCTGATTGTTTCGGGACTGTGCTGCCAGGTCCTTCTCCCAAGCCTACAGCACCCAGTATCCCCAGATGGTCTCCCACCCAAATACTAACCAGGCACAATCCTGTTTAGCTTCTGAAAGATGGCAGGTGGTGTTGCTGTAGACCCTTTATGATTTAGGCCAGATCATTTACCTTCTATGTCTCATTTTTTTAATCTATAAAATAAATTGGACTGGATAATTTCTAAAGTTCAACAGTACTTTTTGAGCCAGGACTACAAAATTTAATGCTACTCATTTTTCATGGTTGTGGTGAAAGTCAAACAAGATCAACTCTCTGAAAAAGTTGTTAAAATGTAAGGAATTATGGCAACAATGTTCTCACTGGTCATTTCAGAAAATACTGACAAGAAACTGAAAGGGAATTAAAGGAGCTTCCTAACATATTAAAACCCACTTTGGATCTTAAAAGGGAAAAAGTTGAAGACTGTTAAATGTTTTATGACTGGGACAAAACCAATGAAAGTTCTCAAAAAGGATATGATTTCTAACTTAGCTAATTAATCATTACAAATTACAACATATTGGTGTATTCTTGCAAAGGAATCCTGCCAAAGCATATACAAGAGTTATTTTGGAGGAAATAAGTTATCAGGCAAACATTTACTATGGAATATAATCTTAATATTTTATGTTACAGATATTTTTTGTTAGGTGCCCTCAGATTGGATCTAACTCATAGCAACCCTATGTACAACAGAATGAAACACTTCCCAATTCTGTGCCAGGCACATGATCCTTCTTATGTTTAAGCCCACTGTTGCAGTCACTGTGTCAATATAGTTGAGGGTCTTCCTTTTTTCCATTGACCTGCCACTCTCCCAAACATGATGTCCTTCTCCAGGGATTGGTCCCTCCTGACAACATGTCCAAAATACATAATACACAGTCTACCCATCCTCACTTCCAAGGAGCACTCTGGTTGCACTTTTTGTAAGACAGGTCTGTTGGTTCTTTTGACAGTCCATGGTATATTCAATATTCATTTCCAGCACCATAATTCAGAAGCATCAATTATTTTTCTGTCTCTCTTATTCAATGTCCAGCTTGCACAAGTGTATAATGTGACTGAAAATACAATGGCATGGGTCAGGCGCACCTTTGTCTTCAATGTGATATCTTTATATTTACCAGGCAGTGTTTCCATGTTCTGTTCGAATGACTGCCTCCTGGTCCAGGTACACATTCCTCATGAGTACAATTAAGTGCTTTGGAATTCCTATTCTTCACAATGTTATCTATAATTTATTTTGATCCACATAGTTAAATACCTTTTCATAGTAAATAAAACATAGACATCTTTCTGATATTCTCAGCTTTTGGCTAATATCCACATGTCATCAGCAATGATATCCTTGATTCCCCATCCTGTTATGAAACTGCCTTGATTTTCCAACAGTTCTCTGTCTATACACTGATACAGTGGCTTTTGAATGATCTTTAGCGAAGTTTTACCTGTGCATGACATTAATGATTTTTTTTGATAGTTTTCACATTCGGTAGGATCCCCTTTTTGGGAATAGACACAAATACAGATCTCTTTCAGTCATTGATCAGAAAGCTGTTTTCCAAATTTCTTGATACAAACAAGTTACCACCTCCAATGCTGTATTTGTTTAAACATCTCTATTGCTATTCTATCACTTCGCAGAGCCTTGTGTTTCACCAATTCCTTTAAGGCAGCTTCTAGTTTGTTTTTCAGTACCATTGGATCCTAATCATACCCAACCTCTTGAAATGGTTGGTCATGGACCAATTCTTTTTGGTATAATATTTGTGTATATTCCTTCCATCTTCTTCTGATGCTTCCTGCATCATTTAATATTTTCCTTATATAATCCTTCACTATTGCCACTCAAGGTTTGAATGTTTTCTTTAATTCCTTAAGCTTGAGAGAAACAGAACATGTTTTTCTCTTTTGATTTTCTATCTCCAGATCTTTGCACATCATTATAATATTTGATTCTGTAATCTCGAGCTGCTCTTTGAAACATACCATTTAGCTTCTTAACTTTACCATATCTTCCTCTTTTCTTTAGCTGCTCAATGTTCAAGGGCAAGTTTCAGAGTCTCTTTTGATATATAATTTGACTTCTCCTTTTTCCTGTCATTTTAATAACCTTTGGCTTTCCTCATAACTGATGTCTTTTATGTTATGTCACAATTCCTCTGGTCTTTGATAATTAATGTGTCTAATGCATCAATCCCATTCTTCAGGTGGTCTCTGAACTCAGATGGGATATACTCAAGGACATACCTTGGCTCTCATACACATTTTTGAATTTTCTGCAGTTTCAGTTTGAACCTGCATACGAGCAGTTGATGATCTAATCTACAATCAGCACCTGGTCTTGTTCTGATTTTTGATATTGAGATTTTCTATCATCTTTTTCCATAAATGTAGTCAGTTTGGGCCCCTGCTTCACATTATGCACAAAATTTAACTCAAAATAGATCACATATTTAAATGTAATACTAAAACCATATATACATTGTGGTACTTAGGAGCTAAACAGAGGTCCTCACCCATAGTTACAAGTACACTACCACTGGTCTGTACCCATAGCCAATTTTTGTATTTTTTATTTTGAGTCAAGGTCTCACTAAGTTATTCAGGCTGCCTGTGATCCTCTTGACTCTTGAATCCTCAATTGCTGTGATTAAATACATATTCTATGGTGCCCAGCTGAAAAACTATAAAACTATCTTTTTTTGGTATGTGTGTGGTGCTAGGGGTGGCACATAACAACAATAACAAGAGAGATTGAACTAATGGCCTCAAGCATGCTAGTCAAGTGCTCTACCTCTGAGGATACATCTTCACTCCTTATGTAACTCCTATAAGAAAACAGGAATAAATTTTCACAACCTGGGATTTTTACATTTCTTTCTTTCCCTCCTTTCCTCTCCACTTCCTTCCTTCCCTTCTTTTTTCCTTCCTTCCTTCCTTCCTTCCTTTTTCTTGATTTCCTTCTTAAAACTCCACTGAGCTGCATCCTCAGGCCCCTTTTAAATTTTCTATCTTGAGACAGGGTCTCACTAAATTATATGGGCTGCCTCTCTCCTTGAACTTGCAATCTTCCTGCCTCTGCCTCCAGAGTTACTGGAATAATAGGCATGCACCACTGTGCCCAGCCTAGCAATGTTTTCTTAAATACAATATGAAATGCACAACAAAAAAAAAAAAAAGAAAAAAAAATATATATGAAGGAGATTTCATCAAAATTAAAAACTTTTGTGCAATGAAGGATACCATTAAGAATGTAAAATGATGATCCACAGCACAGAAGACAATATTTTCAAATCATGTCTCTGATGAAGAATTTGTACGTAGAATGTATTAAGAACTCTCACAACTCTACTCTTAACATAGATGTTCTTAACTCTCCAATTAAGAGACACAGACTGGCCAACTGGATGAAAAAACATAAACCCTCAATATGTGCCACTCAAGAGACTCACCTAACCCACAAAGACTGTAATAGGTTGAGGATTAAGGGCTGGAAACAAATATACCAAGCAGGGGGAAAACAAACAAACAAACAAACACACAAAAAAGCAGGAGTTGCAATACTAACTTCAGATAGATTAACCTTCAATCCAAAACTAATTAGAAGAGATAAAGAAGGATAATGCATATTACTAAAAGGAACAAACAACCAGGAACCAATAATGTTACTTAATATAACCTCTCCAAATATAGGGGTACCTAGCTTTATAAAAGGGTTGGGATTTAGCTCAGTTGGTAGAGCGCTGCTCTGCAGTCTCTGAGATCCTAAGTTTGATTCCCAGCACCGCAAAAATGGGAGAAGGATGTGGCAACCCATTCCCAAGGCAATCCTGAAACAATCTGCCATTGAAAACCCTATGAGGGTCACTATGAGTCGGACATGACTAAATGGCACCTAACAACAACAACAACAACAGCTTCATAAAACAAACTTTATGGGAAATAAAGAATTACATTGGTCTAGACACAATAATTATGGGAGACCTCAAAACCCCACTTTTGCCAAGAGACAGGTCCTCAAAACAAAAAATCAACAGAGAAACAATGAGCTAATATGGACCTCAGACCAACTGGAACTCACAGATATCTACAGAGTATTCCATCCATCTGATGAGGAATACACATTCTTCTCAGCACCACATGGAACTTTCTCTAAGATAGACCACATTTTGGTACACAAAAATAACCTCAATAATACAAAAAAGTAGAAATCATCTCCTGTAAGGTACTCCTGTAAGGTTATCAGACCACAATGGAATAAAATTAGAACTCAAAAACAAGTAAAACATCAGACATTTTACAAATTCATGGAGACTAAATAATATACTGCTGAATGATCAATGGGTTATTGAAGAAATTGAAGCAGAAATTTAAAAATTCCTGCAATCAAATGAGGATGAAAACACATCCTACCCAAACATATGGGATAAAGCAAAGGCAGTTTTAAGAGTGAAGTTCATAGCATTGAGTGTCTTCATCAATAAGGTAGGGATGAGCCAAATAAGTGACCTAATGACACATCTCAAGACACTAGAAAACCAACAACAAATCAATCCCAAAGGAAGCACTCAGACAGAAATTATCAAGATTAAGGCCAAGATATCTCAATTAGAGTCTAAAAAGATATCTCAAAAAATTAATGAGACACAGAGCTGGTTCTTTGAAAAGATTAATAAAATAGATGCTCCCCGGGCCAATCTCATCAAAAAAAAAGAAGGAAAGGCCCAAATCATGAAAATTAGAGATGAAAAAGGGATCATAACCACCAATTCTAAAGAAATACAGAAAATCATCAGAGAATACTTTGAGAAATTATATTCCCAAAAATACAAAAATACAGAAGAAATGGATAGATTTATTAACAAATATGATTACCAAAATTAACCCTAAGGACATAAGTGACCTAAACAAATGCATTGATATGCTCAGATAGAAAAGGTAATAAAAAGTCTCCCAACAAAGAAGAGCCCATAACCTGATGGGTTCACAGCAGAATTCTACCAAACATTAAAAGAAGAATTAATATCAGTTTTCCTCAAGTTATTTCAAAAAGTAGAAAAGGAGGGAATACTCCCAAACTCATTCTATGAAGCTACCATCACCTCGATACCTAAATTAATAAAGGATACATCTGAAATAGAAAATTATAGACCAATCTCCCTTATGAACATAGACGCAAAAATTCTTTTTTTTTTTTTTTTTTTTTTTTTTTTTTTTTTTTTTTTTTTTTTTTTTTTTTTTTTTTTTTTTTTTTTTTTTTTTTTTTTTTTTTTACTTTTTTGAGACAGGATCTCACTAAATTACGCAGACTGCATCTGGTCTTGAACTTGAGATTCTCCTGCCTCTGCCTCCCGAGCTGTTGGGATTACAGGTGTGTGCCACCACACCAGCTGACACAAAAATTCTTAACAAAATCCTGGCAAACTGAATTCAACAACATATTAAAAAGATTATCCACCATGAGCACATGGGGTTTATTCCACAGATGCAAGGCTGGCTCAACATAATGAAAATTGATTAATGTAATTTGACATATTAAGAGGCTTGCAAATGAAAATCACATGATCATCTCAATTGATGCTGAGAAGGCCTTTGACAAAGTGCAACACCTTTTCATGATAAAAATTCTGGAGAAGATAAGAATAAGAGGAAGATACCTTAATATCATAAAGATCATTTATGACAGACCTGCAGCCAATATCATATTAAATGGAGAAAAATTGAAACCATTTCCTCTAAGATCTGGAATAAGGCAAGGATGTCCACTCTCTCCTATCTTATTTAACATTGTGATTGAAGTCCTAGCCAGGGAAATTAGACTATAGAAAGAAATCAAAGGGATACAGATAGGCAAAGAAGAGGTCAAATTATCCTTATTTGTGGATAATATGACACTTTACCTAAAGGACCTCAAAATCTCTATAAAACTTCTAGACCTAATTAACTCCTTCAGCAAAGTGGCAGGATACAAAATTAATGCTCAAACATCAGTAGCTTTCCTTTACACCAATTGTGACAGGAAGAGAAGGAAATTAAAGACATAATTCCTTTCACGATAGCCCACCAGAAACTTAAATACCTTGGATTCAATCTAACCAAAGACCCTGCAGATGTCTACAAGGGAAATTTCAGAACATTAAAGAAAGAAATCACAAATGATGCTAAAAGGTGGAAGAACCTCCCCTGCTCTGGATTGGGAGAATCAATATTGTAAAAATGGCTATCTTACCAAAAGCAATCTATAGATTTAATGCAATCCTCATTAAAATTCCAATGATAGACTTTACAGAAATAGAAAAAATGATCCAAAATTCATATGGAAACACAAAAGACCACGTATAGCCAAAACACTCTTAAGCTGCAAAACCAGTGCATGTGGGATCACAATCCCTGACTTTAAACTATACTACAGAGCTATAGTAGAAAAAACAGCTTGGTACTGGCACAAAAATAGGCCTGAAGACCAGTGGAACAGAATAGAGGACCCAGAGGTACACCAACCATCTATACCACCTAATTTTTGACAAAAGAGCAAAGCAGGCAAATTGGAGAAAGGATACCCTTTTCAACAAATGGTGCTGGCAAACCTGGATATCCACTTGCAGAAAAATGAAAACAGATCCGTACCTCTCAAAATGCACAAGAGTTAACTCAAAACAGATAAAAGACCTCAACATAAAACCAGAAATTTTAAAGTTACTAGAAGAAAAGATAGGCAATATGCTCCAACATACAGGCATAGGAAAGCATTTCCTTAAAAAGACTCCAATTGCTCAGGAAATTGCAACCAGAATAGATAAATGGAATTACATGAAATTAAAATCTTCTGTACAGTAAAGGAAACAGTGAACAGAGTCCAGGAAGTCCCCATTGAATGGGAGAAAATCTTCACATCCTATACATCTGACAGAGCACTAATATCCAGAATTTACAAAGAACTCAAGAAAGCAACTCCCAAGACAACAAACAACCCAATACACAAGTAGGCAAAGGAATTGAACAGACAGTTCTCAAATGAAGAATAAGGCCATGAAACATGAAAAAATACTCAGTATCTCTAGCCATTAGGGAAATACAAATCAAAAAAATTCTGACATTCCATCTTACTCCAATAAGAATGGCCAAGATCAATAAAACAAATAACAAATGCTGGCGAGGTTGGTGGAGAAAAGGGAACCCTCTTACACTTCTGGGGGGGGTGTAAATTGGTTCAACCACTTTGGAAATCAATATGGAGATACCTCAGAAAACTAAAAGTAAATCTTCTGTATGACCCAGTTATATCACTATTGGGAATATACCCAAAGGGAGTTGAGCCATCATACCACAGAGACACCTGCATCTCCATATTCAATGCAGTATTTTTCACAATAGCAAGGATATGGAATCAACCAAAGTGCCATCAACAGAAGAATGAATAAAAAAATTATGGTACATATATACAATGGAATACTACTCAGCAATTTAAAAAATGAAATCATGTCATTTGCAGCAAAATGGATGGAATTGAAGATTATCATCTTAAGTGAACAAACACAAGCCCCCAAAGGGAAACACCATATGTTCTCGCTCATATGTGGGAGCTGAATCAAACTTAAAGGAAGGAAAAAATCCTATACATAAATTGAAATATAATAAAAAGCTTATGTAAACTTATCCGAGAAAGGACAATTTAAAGAGCAGAAAGGAGGAGGGAGGGATCTAGCAGAGGGAAGCAATGATGGGAGAACACAGGTGGGGGAGGAGGGTCAATGAGGAGGGATGAAGTGGGAGAGGTCAACCACAAGGTAAACAGTACAACTGCATTAGTATGGTGGAAAAAGAAAAGGGAAAGATAGAAAAAAAGTATAAGAATAGCTAAAACAAATAATAATAGTAGCAATAATACCAAAGGCTGGTAATAATGTAAACAGACTAGATCACTTATACTGCTGAGAATGTAAAAAGGTAGATCACTATAGAAAAAAATTTGGACATAAATCAAAATTGGGATGCCCGTATATAGATAATCTTACAAAAAGACAAGCAAGTAGAAAGGAGATCTTGGGGGTGGGGAATAGGGAGGAAGGGTCATGAGAGGGTAAGTGGGAAGTTATATGAGCAATGTACAATGAAATACATTTATGGAAATGTCACAGTGAAACCCATGTCATAATGAAACCCATTGAGTTGTACATTACAAATTTCCAATAAAAAAGAACTCTTACAACTCAATAAAAGATAACCCAATTCAAAAGTAGGCAAGGGATTTGAATAGACATTTATCCAAAGAAGACATATAAATAGTTAATAAGCACATGAAAAGATGCTCAACATCATTAGTCATTAGGGAAATGCAAATCAAAACCACAATGAAATACTTCTCTATCACTGCTAGCTAAAATTAAAAAGACACACCACAGCAATGTTGGCAAAGCTGTGGAGAAATTAGGAACCCTCATATATACTCGTATGAATGTTAAATGGTATAATCAATTTGGAAAACAATTTGGCAGTGCCTCAAAATGTTAAACACTGAGTTCCTATATGATTCCATAATTCTACTTGTAGGTACATATCAACAGAACTGAAAACATATGTTCAAACAAAAATATGTACACAAATGTTCTTAAGTGCATTATTCATAACTGGAAAAAGCAGAAACAAATGTTCATCAACAGATGAATGGTTAAATAAAGTGTATTCACCATAAAATGGAATATTATTCAACTGTAAATAGGAAAGAAGTACTTAATCTTCATCAGAGACCACAGAGGAACCATGAACATGTGCTAATTGAAAAAAGTCAGTCATAAAAGGCTACATAGTGTGTGATTCCACATATATGAAATGCCCAGAATAGTAAAACACATAGATGCATAAAGCAGAGGAGTGGTTTCCAGGGAATGCGGAAAGTAAGAAATGGAAAGTGACTGCTAATGGGTGCAGGGTATCTTTTTAGGGTGATGAAGATGTTTTGAAATTTTTGATAATGATTACATAATTTCCTGGTAATACTAAAACAAATTAATTATATTTTTAAAGACATAAATTTTATTATAGGTGAGTCATATCTAAATAAAGCTGTTACTAAAAATAAAAGTGAAAATATTCTGGAATGCTGTAAATGAGCTAATAGATCAATATATACATAATTATTACTAAAGAGAGATGTGTTTGCGGAACATCTCTGATTTCTTGAGGCCAATATTATATTTGTCAAAAAGAAGTGTTTTGTTCCTTGAAGTATCCAGAGAACATAGCTAAATTGGCATTTTTTAAATGCTGCAATCTGTCAATGCTTTATTAAAAAGAATGCAGGAGGTGGCCCAAGGAAACCATAAAGCCTCAAATTACAAACAAATTTCAATTAAACCAAAGTTTAATTTCCACATTTCATATGCAACTTTGAGCCCAGGGAGAATACTTTTTCTTTTGCAATGTGTAAGTAGTGCTTCTCTTACCTGCCTCAGGTCACATATAGATAAAAGAAAACACACTGAATTATTGATGTAATGATTAATTGAAAGTTCCCTTAAATTGTCAAGCACCTTTACAGCAAAGCCCTTGAACCCTAGCTCAAGCAAAACAACAACTCTTCCAAGGACATCCAAAAGCCATCATGTGTACTATTTTTTTTCTATAAATTATAGAATTGAAGTAGCCAGTAACCAAAATGAATGCTTAGCATGTTATCTGGATGACGGCTGGCTGACTTCTTTTTTCCTCACATAGAAATACACTCCCTTACATCTATATGGATCCAGAATTAAACTCAACCTCTTTGTGTTTCAAGCAAATTCCAGTATTTCTCTGTTGCCAGAGCTTCTAGGTGAGATTCCCGGTGATATCACCAGTTCTGTCACCAGTGGGTCCTATTTTGTTATAGTACAAGTTTCAACCCAAGTTTGATATGTTTGTTTACTAGACTAATGGAAAAAGACAGTGGCCCCAGTGAGAAAATATAAAATTCCTTCAAATGATGCAGTATCAAGGAAGGCACAAGGCACAGGAGATGGGAAAGGATAGTAGGAATGTTGATGGGTGATGGTCATCACAGTTAGGACAGGTGAACATTTTGCTAGAGAGAAGTGTGATGATTTATTTATTTATTTATTGCCATCCTGGGGTGCTGAACCCAGGGTCTTGTGCATCCTTCCAGGTGCTCAGCCTCTGAGCTGCATTCACAGCCCTCCTTTTATTTTTCAATTGAGACAGGGTCTCATAAAGTTGTGCAGGCTCTCTCTGGCCTTGAACCTGCAATCCTCCTGCATCTACCTCCTGAGTTGCTGGGATTACAAGCATGTGTCACCAAGCCTGGCTTCTAGACATTAGTATATTTTATTTGATAGGTAATTTCTTTTAAATTTTAAGGGTGTTTGAAGGCTGATCCTAAACTATTTAGACTGGTGAGATGCTAAAACTATGGAGCATGCCAGACCCCATCCTCAATCAATTAATTCTAAATTTCTGAGCATGGGGTTCAGGCACATGTGATGCTCAATGTAGCCAGGCTTGAAAATTACTAGTCTGACCAGGTAAACTATTACTTATTTTCCCCATTATTCAGAAATAGGCCATCCTCCCTCTTGGTAACATTTTTCATTCTTGTAACAACTATGACCATCAGCAAGTTGTTTTATTCCTTCTTTCCCCAAACCAAAAATTAAAATTGCTCCCGTTGACCCTATTCTTTCAATTTTTCACTTTCTTTGGCAGAGGTGAGTCACATGTATATAACTCAAAACACAGCAATAGCCAGAAAGAGTAACTTTTCATGAAGTGATGGACCATCCTGTGCCGTGTAGCCTGTTTAAAGATCCCAAGTGTTTAACCACTAGATGCCAGATATGATAACAAGAACTGTTCCCAGATATTATCAAATTTCCCCTGGGAGCTTGGCAAAACTTACCCATGGTTAAGAATCCCTGCTCTGTAGATTTATAAGAACTCAGCCCATGTCAAAATTATAGTATTTATACTGAACCTACTGTTTATCACATTGACATTTATACATTTTGATACTTATACTATGAGAAATATTTCAAATTTGACTCATGTCTAAGAACTTAATTATATATAATACCCCTTAATGCCCACCAGAATTTTCTACTGAAGTCAATTTCTGAAGAATAGTCATAACTGCTTCTTGCATTGCTCTGGGCAAAAAAGAAAAATCAAATGTAACACATACATTCTACAGTAGGCATGTGTATAAACAGTCCTCACAGGCTTAAGCTAAGTTTCAGTTTTAGGAAAGTTGTCTTGTCTGACTCACATTTTCTGTGAACTTTTCTTGTGCTTGACTAATACAGCTGTTGGGGTTGTGAAAGTTGAAGTATGTGGTGTTTTTGTTTAAAAGGCTTTTCTTGGAATTGAGCATAATATTGTTAGAGAAAACCCAGTGTGGATAAATAGGAATTGGTGGAAATATGAAGTATGAACACCAAACTTTGAAATCAAAATCATAAACTAAAGGCCAGGGATTCCCTAATAGAACAAGGGAGATTGAGTCAATTAACCAGAAAATTGGGTATTTTAGAGTTGAATTGCATGGTGTATGAGTTTTTTGTTTTTTGTTTTTTTCTTTCCTTTGCTGGGAAGACCAGCAGATCATCCAATTTCAGGACCTATCTACTTAGCCAAAACAAAGCCTCTGTTGCAATCAAAGTAGGTGACAGCATGGTTTAAAAGTGAAAAGTCATGGGAAATTAGTATTTTAAAATCACTTGTAATTGTGAGGCCCAACTCCCCTTCCTAACAGCAAGAAAATGATGGCTCATCATCACAGTTTTGCCCCTGTAAATATACACTATTTGAATTGTATTTACAAGGAAGACTGTTTTGACATAGCTTGGGTTCATGTAATGCCAGTATCTGCCTTTCTGTAAATATTCTATTTTTATATAATGGTAAAGAAATCACATTTTCATTTTTCTATAGTTCATTATGGCTCATTGCTGTAGCAACTGCCAAACCAGTCAATTTGTATAGATAATAGAACAAGCTTCTATTGTCTCTCATCTGCACAATGCCAACTAGTCCGTCTACCTATTCCAAGAGGGAAATCATGATTTCCAAATCTTATCTAATTTTAATATCCCTGGAGTTAGACACAGTAATTTTTTTTTGAATACTGAAGAGAGTGTATGTACTCAAATACATACTCCTTTAAATTGGGTCATGTAAAAATACTGATTTATATGTTGCCATTAGATAAAGTGGGAGAAGGGCCTGGCAATCCACTCCCAAGGCAATCCCGAAACAGTCAGCCATTGAAAACCCTCTGAGGGTCGCTATGAGTTGAATACCAACTCAACGGCACCTAACAACAATTAGATAAAGAACAAATCTTATGTGAGTATTTGAAACCCAAATGAGTTTGTTATTTTTCTGATATTTCAAAAAGGTGACAATTTAGTGACCTTAGTTCTTCAGACTTACTCATCTCCCAGCATATGAATTAATGTTTGCCTAATTCAGAATTTTAAAATCAATCAATCCTTCCCAAGAGGAAAAAATGGCTGTACTTCTTATTTTGCAATTTTATTCAAAATTTGGTTTCTGCCTTTCAGCACCATTTAATTGCAGTGAAAAAAATAGATACAGTCTTCCTAGCCTGGGTATAATTCAAAACATCTAAACTTTAAAAAACTGAGATATTTCATTGATTAACTAAACTAAAGTTCTATAGAAAGTAAATGGGTACAGCACAATAGCTACCCTTATGTACTTACGTGATATGATCTGCACACATGAAATTTCTTAATTAATTTTTCCTTTTGAAAATTGATCTCTCTGTACAATCCATTTTCTACTTTAAGTATTTTATTTTGGAATGAGTAAATTTATGGTGCTGGTAGCCATAGCACTGTGGTGCCTGATCCTGTCAGACAGATCTTGGAAGCTAAGCAGAGTCGGGTCTCATTAGTACTTGGATGGGAGATTGCCTGGGAACACCATGTGCTGTAGGCTTGGAAGAAGGACCCAGAAACCCACCTCCAAAAAACAATCTATGAATAGCAGAGAAGCAGTAACAATACTCTTTCTCCTGTTGTATGTAGGGTTGTTATGAGTTGGATACCAACTTGAGGGCACCTATCAACAACAACACAAATTTATGGTAAAGTTGTGAAGACAGTACAAGGGAGTCCCACATACCCTGCACTCAAATTCTATTTATGTTAATATGAACATAACCATAGCTTGTTTAATACTAAGAAATTAACATTCAGTTTTTGCCTGATTTTTCTGATAATGCCCCCTTCCCAGTTTCTAATCCAAGACACCACATCACATTTAGTAGCTCCCTTTTGTAAATACAAAAATTTCCAGGTCGTGTAATTTATTAAATTACCAACCGAACCTATTATGAACTCGTTCATTACATTAATTTTCTTCTGGAAGGAAAAGATAAGGGCAACATGAAAATCCTAGGCATGTGGGGGTATATAAAGGAATTGTGAAGGGAGAGAAATACTGCCAAGAAAGGAGGTAACAAATCAAAGCCAAAGACATTCAATTTCGCCTGCAGCAGGCCCTGTGCAGCTATGTGTAATTAGCTTCCTCAATTACTATATCTGACAAACCAATTTTCATTTGAGAGAAAACAACAAATCATTACATATGCTAATGAGACAGGGATTAAAATCTTTGTATATGGATTCTATATGTACTATGATTTGTGCACTTGGTCAGCCAACATTTTGCCTCTTTAACCTTTCCCAGCTCTCAATCATAGCAGTTAGCTCTGGGTGAAGAAACCTCTAATTGCCCAGCCCTGGACAGCCCTCCTCACTGCCTTTGCTGAACAAATTATGAAACAGTTCTGCCATTAGATATACCTCCATATTTGCTAGTCTGAACCTTGTGCAGTCAAATCTTACACACATCATAATATTGCAATCTTGAAATTAAACAATGTCTCTAAGTCTCAGTTATTAATCTATAAAATGGACATAATTACAGGAACTAACTCTTATCACATGGAAGACTAAATGAGCAGCAGATCTTCATGAATATGGCACCCAAAAGGTCAATCTAAACCAATTCCAAATACAGGAAGGAAAAATAATATTTTGGCCCTGTCATCCAGGATGATTTAGAATTTACTCCCCTCCTTAGAAGTAGGATCTGGGAGAGCAGTCTTCCTGTTTCCTAGATACCATGGGTTGCTAGCTCCACCATATATAGTAAGAGTTACATTTCCAAAAGCAACCAATACATTCAATGAATTACAACCTTACTAGTAATAATAAGTTGAAATGTTACTAGAATTATCCATATTAACTAACTGGCTTATAGATTCAAAGACTTTGTACCTCTATGCCTCTTCACTTTTGAGCAGGAGACACATAGGAAATCACAGAGCTTCCATAGCTATAATACTGCTAGTTTTAAGTCATCCATAATCTACCAGTAATTTTTAGACAGATTTTTATATGAATAGATCTAGTGACACAGGATGCCATGATAATTAAAATCATGGCAAAGTTATATTTTTCAACAAATTATGCATCTATGGGGAGAGTTCAGTGATTCTGTTGTCCATGGTCCTCTATTCATCAGTATTCCTTTATTATGAAACACATTCGAAGTTGAGTGCATGCTTTCCATTTCCCTAACTACCTACCCATTTCCAAACTCAGGATACAGGTATATGCTGTTTAATGACCTTTAGGGAAATCCTCTCCTCCTAGCCAACTTCTAGTAATCTATGAAGTCTTATCTTTAATGTCTTCCTCACAGAGTCCTTTATTACATCCCCTATCAAATCATACTCTTTATTATCGATGTCACTATATCTTTGGCTAACCTTCATGACATTTGTCAGTATTATAACAACAACAACAACAACAACAACAACAACAACAACAATAATTCTATATAAAGTATAACAGAATAATCAAAGAGCATAGGTTCTGGGATCTAAATACCAGGGACTGAACCTGATTTCAGGTCTTACTAAACATTTCGCTTGGTATACAGTGACCTCTCAGTAACTGTTGTTTGTTTTGTTGGGTGCCATTGAGTCAGATCCAACAGATAACAACCCTACATACAACAGAACAAAACACTACCCAACAGTGTGCCATGCATATGATCTTTTTATGCTTTTGCCCAATGTTGCAGTCACTACATTTCTTGTCTTTTTGAGTAATGCTACAGCAACAAAAGAAGGCCTCAGGGGCTTCACTCCAGTCCCATCATTAAGGTCAACTCTACTTACTTACTTACATTAAGGTCAACTCTACTTACTTAGGAAACAACTCTTTCCCAGTCATTTTTTGAATGCTTCAGGGGTTCACTTTCTAGCACTATATTTAATGGTGCTTATCACTCGATGGCACCCAACAGTAATATCTGCTATTCATAGAGTTTCCAACAGCTAATTGTTTCAGGAGTCTGTCTTAGTCTGGAAACTCAGCTAAAACATGTCCACCATGGGTAGCCCTACTGATATCTGAAATATTGGTGGCACAGCTTTCAGCATCACAGCAACATGCAAGCCCCCACAACATGTCAAGCTGACAGACAGGGGGGCGTAGCTGCAATAATAATTATGATTTAATATAACAGTGAAATTCTATGATAGTAGGACCACTTCTATTTGCATATTGATACATATATCTAGGGCTTGGCATAATCCATAGGACAGAGTGGATGATCAGTGAATAGTTCCTAAATTATGGACTGAATGAGAAAAAATGCAAATCATACTTCCTCTTGATCAGAGTTTACTTTTTAGATGGGGGAGAAGATGTTCTCTCATAAAATTAAGTAAGAAAAAAAGCAAGAGCAATCAATAAGTTTTACAAGTTCAGGAGGAAAAATAAAAGAAGCAACTTTATAACATTCAAATTTAGGTACAGGGTCTTTAAAAACTCTCTAGAGGGAAACAAGAAACAAAAATGGTCCAGGGCTAACAGTGATCATTTTTAGCAACAAAATATAATTAAGATATGACCAAATAAGCAGAAGTAAAATAGATAATCGCCACATACATACAACACATACATTCATGAAAAGATATATTAGGGTGTTCAAATAGTAAACACACAAAGGAAGACTGCTAGTTAAAAGGATTACTGTTTTAAAACAAATTAAAATGCTTTAATTGGTATTTTTCTACAAACTTGGATTTTCATATCTTAGATTCACTCAAAGGCCAAGGTTCACAAGAATTTAAATTAATCTAAATATAACAGTGCTAGAGAAGTCACATAAATATACCCATATGTGAAAATTTGAGAAGTATTTGGTTTAGTAGCAAAAAATAATGTTAGCACTGTGCATTAAATCCCTCAGAAAATAAACTAGACATCTAAGTACCAGTATAATTGCAAGTCTCCTTATGAAATTAGAGTATCAATTCCATTTAAAGGCTCAGATTGGCTTCAGGGATAGGTTTATAACTACATGTGAAATATTCAAGCAGGGATTTAAAAAGTGTACCTTTCATATAAAATGTCCATGTTAGAATTCCTGAAGTGCTTGTTTTACTGATGAAAACAAAAGCAAAGCTTCCTAAGTAACCATGATTACAATATAACTCTGTTTCAAGAATACTGGCTGTTTTTAACATAAAGTAAAACACAATATATATTTCACAAAGTAATATAACCTGTAATGTGCTGTTTTCACTCTTCCAATCAAAATGTAGAATGAACATACCTAGTCCCCGTTTCCAAGTTAACTTATTGGGCTCAAATGGAATCACCTACACAAATACATGAAAAACAGTTTTGGATCTATATTGTGGCCAAGAATAAGCTCATTTTTTTACCAAAACTCTCTTTGGCTTTATGATTGCAATGTTAAAATATTCCATCTTTATTCCCACTCAAATTCACATTTAAAAACATATTTCCAATTGCTGCTTTTCACTTGCCATTTTAAAGCACTCTTTTTTTGTTCATACTAATGTAATCACAATGCTGGTAATTAAAACACCTTACTATCTCTTGTGCTCTTAAATAGATCTTAATTCTTTACTCATTTAATTCATTGTCTTCATTCAATACTTCTTATATTGTTCACCTAGTGCTCCAGTGACTGATTCAGGACATGACACCTTCTAAGTATAAGGCTTTATGCTATGTTCAGTGGGGGACATGTACTCAAACCTTGTTATTAAATTGCTTAGAGATTATAATGCAATGTTCAGCTTCAAAGGCAGAAGAAAGGTAAAGGTTTATAAAGTAAAGGCTTATAAAATTTTCTAGGCGCTCTTGCAAATTATAATGGGTGAAGATCATTATGAGATTTGATGACAACCTTGATGATTACATTTTCAGAACAACAGGAACTGGCAGGGTTATACATCTTAGGATGCTGTCATTTTCCCTTCTGCTCCTCTCCTAGCAACACATGCAATTATAGGGAATGCTTTAGAAAGTGGGGTTCACTAGCTATTTTTAAAGGTGGAAAAATCTATAGAGAGTGAAAATTGCACCCAAAAATATCTCAAGGCTATGAAAAACATGGAGAATCTTTGAGTTCTGAGTTTAAGAACTTCAAATGATGTGTAATCGGAAAGATCTCCATCTTATAATTAGCTTCACCTTCATTATTGCTTGGAGAGATGAGTGCTTATCATATCCTTTTACTTATTCATTTTATAGGGTGAAAATTCCTACCACTGGAATTTTTTTAAATGTTCATATCTTTATCTTTGAGATTTGTATTTGTTGACTGAAAATTTTACAAAAGTTGATTCAGTCTGAGGTTAAGAGAAAAGTTATTTCTAGTACACATATGAATTATTTTAAATTATGTCTTTCTTATCTGTATGATTAATAACAAACCTAAAATATTAATCAGGAGAAATCTCACATTTTGTCTGAAGTTGCTAGAAATCTTTTCTATTTCAAATAGAATCGCCCCAAATTGTGGCCTGAAAAGAAACCCATCATTTATGCTATGAATGTCTGACAAATTAGGAATAATGCTTATTATACCATGCAGGTCACAGCCTGTCAGGTAAGCGTTTTTTATTGTGTGGCAGCAAAAATGCATATATTAGCTATGTAAATGTGAAAATGACACACAGTTTCCAGGATAGAAATGTTTAAAGAAATATGGGCATAAATAATGTGTCATAACACTGAACCTGATGCTGCAGTATCTGGTCATCCACAAATTATTTATACGCAATAGGAAGCAAAATCCTTTAGTCAGACCTAATGAGCAAATGCATGTTATCATTAAGAAATTGTATAGAAAATAGTAATAGGCTATTTCTTGGTGACAAATTAAACTCCTAAATCTCAACTGTGAGCTGCAAAAATAAGTTAGAAAAAAGCTCCTCTATGTTATTAAGTGTAGTGTGGCTTTTCATGATGTGTTTTTCTCTCCATTATTTTGCTAAACATCACATCAAGCCAACATATTTTTAATATGGAGAAGTGAATAGATTATCATGGATAAATGATGTGCAATTATTGCTGATCATAGGACTTGCTTTCTATGAACAATTTTAATATCTAACCAGTTATTTCATATAATTAATACATAAATTTAAAAATATTGAGTATATAATATGGAATTCCTTCACATTGTGTATATAGTTTGTGTCAAGGAGTAGTTCAAAGGAAAACTAGATCCTACTTTTGTTTTTGCCACTAATAGCATGAGTGAATGAACTTGGGTGAGCAGTATGTTACATGTTTTAAGCACTGAATTTTTCCTCTGTACAATGGTAACAATAGCTGACATCTATTTCACAAGTTTCTAAAAGGAGTAAAGAACTCACTATGTGTTGTTGTTTGGTGCCATCAGGTTGGGTCTGATTCATAGTGACCCTGTGTACAACAGACAAAACACTGCCCAACCACTGTGTCATGTGCAGCACTATGTCAGGTCTTCTCTGCTCTTCACAGGGGTTTAAATTGCTAATTGTTTCAGGATTCTTTTGGGAGTAGGCTACCAGGTCCTTCTCCCATTTTTTGTGGAGCCGGGGATTGAACCCAGGGCCTCAGAGAGAGTGCAGAACAGCACTCAATATATGTAGAGAACTGAAATCTAATTTCCTGAGAGCCTTTTTAACCACCTCTAGACAATATGATTGTGTATGACATAAGAGTACGCATGCATAAGAGCATCCAAAAGATAAGTACACATCTTGCCAACGTCAGATATTTAGAGCTCATCAATACTGAATATTTGAATTCTACCCCTACTCTCCATATTCTAGTCCTCTGGTCTCAATACTTAAAACAGTGTACGAGAGTGTCTATCAAAGGAAATAGTGGATTCACTCTAAAATCCTTCTGAATACTCCAGCCAACTTCCAGCTATAGGTACTTGGATATTTTTTAGCAGTAAATTTTAATGTACAACTTAATAGGTCTCATTATGACATTTCCATACACACATTTCATTGTACATTGCTCATGTTAAGGTACTCGGATTTTAATTGAAGGGTTCTATACCCACTGGTTAGTGGTCACTTAAACTTGCAAGTGTGGAAGATCATTCATATTTTCCTCAAAGCACATTCCTCCAAATGTGCTTTAAGCCAGGTATGGTAGCACATGCCTGTAATTTCAGCACTTGGGAGGCTAAAGCAGGAGTTCCTGGCCAGTCTGGGCTAAATAGTAAGACCTTGTCTCAAAATAAAAATAAAACTAAAATGTGCCTTAATTGGTCAATAGTCAAATTTAAAGTGAAATATAAGCCAAAATGGTTAGCTTTTACTTAAGGGACCTTTGGGACATGGTCACAGTGGTATCTAGAAAAATAAGTAGGGATTAAAAGGAACAAGATGCCTTCCTGGCTGGGAGTTTTCTTACCAGATATTTCATGCAAATGAACACTGAGACTCATTGTCGTTTATAAAACTTTTTTTTTCTTTGCTTAAAAGAGCAAATACCAGTATGTGAAAGAGAATCTGTGAGTTTTGAGTTGCTGAGGGGGAAATCAAGATTGTGCAGTTGCAGAGAGTTTTCACTCATCATGGAAAAAAATGTTTCTATGTGTTTGTGAGAAAAATATAGTATATATTTTTAGTGAAATCTAAATAAAATCATGCTTAACCTTTCAGGTGAGAAGGGAATTAATATTACAATATGTATTTAAGGGAAGGGAAAAAACTAAACATTTCACCCACGTACAGGAGTTAAGTGCTAGATAACTGCAGGATTTGTTTATAATTATTGAGCAGAGAGCAGAGGGGACTTTGGTCTAGTCCTCTGATTAAAGTAATTATGCTTCTACTGAGGAGAAATGCAAGTACTTTCTTTTAGGCACTAACAAAATACAATTTACCTCTTTCACATTCTAAAAAGGAAGAAAAACAGTGAATTGAGTAACTATCAAGAGAATCTGAAAAATGGATACTGTTAAAAAAAAAATCAAGAGGAGAAGGACATGGCAGTCCACTCCCAAAGCAATCCCAAAACAATCAGCCATTGAAAACCCTATGAGGGTCTCTATGACCCGGACCCTGAATCATCAATGGCACCTAACAATACCAATACCACCACCACCAACAACAACAACAACAAAATCAAGTTATCTTCCTTATAGCCTTAAAAATTAAGTAATATTACAACTAAATCCATAAGAGTCAGTATAATCTCTTCAAGATAGATTAAGCCAGGAATATAAGAATATGCATCTACATTCATGTTTAAACATCCACACTCATTCAGTCAATAAGGATTTCTTAGCAACATGTTGCAGGCTCTGTGTAAGCACTGGAGATGGGAAGATAATTAATAAACAGCTTACAAGGCAATGACTTTACAGACTAATGCAGACAAACATGAAATGGCAATTCTATTGGGATGTGGTAAATATAATGGCAACACCAAAACAACTCCTTATCTGAATGGGAAGCACCTGATCTGAGTTTTAGATGATAACTGAGAATTTTCTAGGATTTCAAAATGGTGGATTGACTGAAAACACTAATTCCTTATTGAAACCTCTCTGAAATAGTGAAAGGCATGTTCTTTTCCAAACAAAAGTAATGATAAAAGGCAGGAGGACATGTGCTGGGAGCACATCAAAAAAAGAAGAAGATGTACTGGACTACCAAGGAAAGCTCATAGCCAAAGCAGGGGTAGGGAGGGGGAGAGCCAATGAGCAGCTGGGCAGGGGGCCTGGAGAGCAGCCCTACCAGAGCAGGCCAAAGTCCAGGAGGATTTCTTCCAGAAGTTTACACTGATGAGAACCTAATGAATTTGAGTGGTTGAAGAGAAGGTTTACACAATTAGAGAAGGAAAAAAGCCTTAGAAAGCAGAGCATATGAAAAGCAAGGCAATTATTAACTCCAAGGAAAACAAAAACTTGGGCTGGAAAGGAATAGAAATTACAGTGTAGTATGTAATTTAGCTGTGAGAGGTATTTAAGTAATTAGCATTGTATATGTATAATAGGAGTCTAAATAAAATACAAGACAATCTAATTGTCCACTGTGGAAACTCAATAAATAGAGCCTAAAGTAGAAAATAGGAGAAGGACCCTGAACCCACTCCCCAAAAGCAGTCAGCCATTGAAAACCCTATGAATAGCAGAGAAGCACTGACAATAGTGTTTCACCTGTTGTGCGTAGGGTCACTATGAATCAGATACTGACTCCACGGCACCTAAAAACAACAACAACAAACTAGAAAACCAAGAATTAGCAAAAAAGCATATTGTTTAGAAATATGAAAGAAAATTCTGAAATAATCAGCTAACAGGAGTCTTGCTGTGACTGTACACAAAAGAATCACACATAATAGGGGACACAGGACATTAACAACTTCTTGGGTAAAGAAAGATGCTCTTGTATTTTTTTAAGCCACTAAAAATCAGGTTTTCTCTTTCATGTTGTAGAACCTACTCCTCAATGACACAAAAACCAGGAAACAGATTTTCTGGTTGATAATTGTTTATAGAATTTCTCTATTTTCAGTAAGTTCTCTACTTCTAGTTCATCTCACAATTCATATCAAAAGAAACTACTTCAATTATCATGCTGTTACCTTCACCCTTCTGTAGCAATTTCCCCTTTCAAGGCACCCTATTCCAGAATATTTATGCTCTTACTTTCCCTCCCTTCTGCTGACATGCCCGAGGCATTCTCTGCTGTCATGCGTGCATTCACCGTGCCCCTTGCCCCAAGCATTATGAAATCAATTACTTATTATGTTGCTAAGTAATGTCATTTCCTCTTATCTCTTTGTCACTTGGGTCTTGAAAGCAATAGCTCATCCATCTTCTTTTCTGTGTAAGGTCCAAATAACTAGTTCTTAAAATCATCACCACCTAAAGGTAGGTCTAATCAACTGGAACCAGAGAAAGAAGGAGCAGACATTTGTGTCAGTTTTTTTGCATATGTTGGAATTATTTTCTTTGGCAGAAACATGTCATATTCTTTTTTTGTGACAGTCAGCAGAATTGATCACAGGTCTACACAGCAGGCTAGTGACGAGGCATGACAACCTGGCAATCT
The DNA here is from genome assembly GCA_007922755.1 of Pedetes capensis. Classification (NCBI taxonomy): domain Eukaryota; kingdom Metazoa; phylum Chordata; class Mammalia; order Rodentia; family Pedetidae; genus Pedetes; species Pedetes capensis. The sequence goes on from VMDO01013349.1 coordinate 48,052, forward strand.
CGCTATTATCCCAATACCCCCAGTTGCAGCACTGCTGGAGGTAGATTATCCTTCCCTCCAGGAAAAAAACTCACCTCTTATGCATGGATTACAGTGCATTCACAGTGTTTGGTTCAAAGCATAAATATCGGTCATTGTAGCACTGATAAGAACAATGCCAGAAAAATTCTCGGGGTACTAGAAGAGTTTAGTTCTTTGCTTCCAAACAAGCAAGAAACTGACTTTCCTGGTTACATATTAAGCTATAATTTTTTTCCTTTTCTTGGACTAACAAGGAGAGATAACCAGGCTCATTCTCCCATAGTTAAACATTTTTAAAAAGTTATTACTGAAAAGAAAATTTAAGACTTAAAATAAAAAGTATTTTGGTTCAGTGTTAGTGTCCAAGTGTTCCATTTTTTAAATTTTTATAAAAATGAATTTTAAAAAATTAATTATCATTATAAACACATGTTTACTTAAAGAACAATGAGAATTGAAAACTCTAGATAACTGTTTTTCATTATACCTCTCTTATTGTTACTTTTAAAAATATTCTCTGCTTGTGGGACAATAATAGAAATCTATTATACCTAAATAAAAATAAATTGCATTTATCTGAAAAATGGCAAAGTGTAGAGCAACGTATTATTTTTACCTGGTGCATAAAGCCATACAGAAAGGCCTGGGTTTAATCACAAGAGGTACTGTAAAACACATTTGTGACATTTCTAACCTAACTCATGCTACATGAGATTGGTACAATTTATGAATTAAACATAAGTCCTGATTTATGTTTGATTATCCCTCATATCAAAAACTACAGTAGCAGAGCTGTGTCACTGTGAATTCATTTAATGATATTGATGAGACAGCCTGCGCAGAGACTGTAAAGTAACCACCAGTGCATAGCACGACCCTATAAATCACTTCTGCAGAGTGGTTAAGCAATAAATAACAAGTCATTAATTCACTGTAAGTTATGCTAAGAAGCTCAAACTACATATGTACCAGATTGTAAATAAATGCTTCTGGTATAATATTTGAAACAGGCAAGGCTTGGCATTAAAACAATTTTGTAAGGACAAAAATACATTGAGTAGAATCAATTCATTGTGGATTTCCCTTGGTGGACATAAACCAACACAGACATTTTTTTAAAAAATCAATCCCCAAAACTTCTTTTCATCCAGAGGGAAACACATGTCAGTGGTTAAATCCAATGGAATTTTTTGTTAGTGTCCAAATTATGAATCTATCCAGTAATGGTCCTGTCATAAAGTCCTTGAATAAGCTAAAAGTATTTTTGTAAAGAATAAGCTGGTGAGAATGAAGCTAGTTATTCAAATGAAGCTGAATGCATAGGACCTGTAGAGAATAGGTAACAGGCCACAGTGGTGTTGTTTTCTTACACATATAAGAAAACATTTGCCTTCAAGTGACTTTCACTAACCTCCCCTCCTCAGTCTACTAACTTCCAGTCAGCACTCCAGAGCTATCGTTTTTCCTTTGGCCCTCAGACACTGAGTCCCTAAAGCTGCCCAGGATGTCATCATCTGGTCCCATCTGGCCCTTCTAACCTTGTACACATCCCATGCTACACATTCCTCTGTCCTACTCCTCAGAGTCCTGTTTTCCTCTTCCCAAGAGATCAAGGGCAATTGGTTTGGAAGCAACCTAACTGAATGTGATGATTCTAAAGGTAAAAACTTCCTGTTCTGCTTCAGACAGGTAGGGAAGTCTTTCTTTTATTGTAGCATGGAAGTGGATAGCACTAGATTTCCCTGGGGTGTAGGGTATTTGCATATATAATCCTTTCTTTTTTATTTCTGTTTTGTTTTATTTAGATTTAAATCTTGTCTGAATTAATCTGTAATCAAAAAACTCCAAATGAGCTCTTATTAGCAGACTCTTAATCTGATTCTTTCTGCAGAACCTACATACAAAAGTCCTAAATACAGTAACATTTTAACTATATTAGATTTCAAGCTTATATTTAATTTCCTGCTTACTATCACCTTAGGCTTCTTTTATCATTATTGCTCCCTAATTCTACCTTATCTAATATCAGTGTTTAAAATTGCTTCCTCTCTGGCTACATTTGCTTGAATGTTTAAGCTTTTTAAAAATTTCCTATCATCTATACCGATCTCTAGGGACCATTTGAATTTTGTCTTATTCCTCATTGGTATTTTGTAACAAACATCTTTCCATTTGTCATTACCTGAGAATTTAATAAACTTGTTTTTTTCTCTTTGTTTCAGATCAGTGATGAAAATAGTAACATGGATGTGTCACTAATTTCTCTGGAAGGTCACTAGAAACCCTTTCTCTTTCCATATATGTGCCAATTTTCTCTTGTGATCTTCAAACCAGTTTTTCTTCCTTTTTAAAAAACAACACCCATATCCTTGTTAATTTAAAGATCCTCAATAACATTGCATGGGAATTGAGGAAAGATTCAACCAAGCAACAGTGCTTTGTGTTTTTATCATTCCTAATATCCAGGAGAATCAAGGTAGCATATGTTCAAGTAATTTTTCATGATTTTCTCTGAAGTTTACTTAGGAACATTCCAAATAAAAGGAATTTTATTTTCATGTGGAAAAATGGAGGCAGAGAAGCCAGTCATGTTAGAACTTTAGCAGGTCAACTGACTACTTTTTCTTTTATACATATTTTGAGGGGATGGTACTTACTATTTTAAAAAATTAGTATTGATAAGTAAAATGAAGCTTCTTTACCTGGATTTTCTGCATGAGCAGATTTTCCAGATGAATCTAGAAAACTGAAGCTTTATGCTATGAGCACAGCAAAGAAATTTTACATATGGGGTACAAATAGTACTGTATTAGGAAAATGCAGTTATTTGAATTTGAACTTGCTCTAGAAAACTCAGAATACAGCTCATGGTTTATATAGATTAAGAAATCCAAATGGAACATCTCCATCTTCATCAATTATCAGGGATCTGTCTTGTAGTGATTGTTAGGTTTCACTGTCTTTATCATGTTATTGCTATATGAGTGAAGATGGACTACAGAGTCATGGGACTCGGTCTGCAATGTTCTTTGAGAGCTCAGGGAACCAGGAGCCAAAGAGTCTGTAGGGTGTGGTGAACAGGCAAAGGGAAAGTGTTGAATTTAGGTCTTTCTAGCTGCCATTGGAGCCTGAAGTTATGCCAGACCAAAAGAACTTTGCTCTTATGAATACACTGACTTGGCAATGTTTCTAAAAATGTGGCATTATCCAAGTTAACATATGTATCTTTGGCTTACAAGCTCCATTAGGGAAGGAAGAAGGTACAGAAAGACAAATAAGCATTCTTTAAGATGTGGTGGAATGATTTACTGAATGATTTTCCACTGTCAACTTTTAGTTTTCCAATTTTTATTTGAGCAACTTTATATACTGAAAATATATGTTCATGAAAGTGATCGAAATTGTAGAAATACAAACAAGTATTATTATAAGTTATAGAGCTATTTCTTGAGTCAGTTTTGCTATGAAATTTTCTTTCCATTTTCATATAGTTATTTAATGGCACCTAATGGGATTTAGCTCAGTTGGTAGAGCACTACGCTGTAGTCTCTGAGGTCCCAGGTTTGATTCTAAGCACTGCAAAAATGGGAAAAGTATATGGCAACCCACTCCCTAGGCATCCCGAAACAATCAGCCATTGAAAGCCCTATGAGGGTCGCTATGAGTCGGTCTCAGCTCGATGGCACCTAACAACAACAACAACAACAAATTGGAGAAATTCAGTGCTTGGCTACAAATAATCATGTTAGCTAATATCTGGCCTTACACAATTTTATATATAAACATATAAAAGTTTTACTTTTTCCAGGTAAATAAAATTAATTTTTATCCATATGTTGAGGTTTCTAAGACAGGTAGCTGGGTAGATATCTTTATTTCTTTTTTAGTTTTACTTTTTTTAGTCATAATTTTTTCTAGTTAGTGTACAACTTAATGGGCTTCATGATGACATTTCTAGGTGGATAATCTTATGATGTGATTTTTATCACATCATAAAGATGATTGGATTTAAGCTAAAGTCATAAGTTTGACTTGATGCATTAAACACAAAGTAAGTTACCTATGAAAATTTAAACATGTATCACTACTATATTTTGTACAGTTTTATTAATTCAAGCATTTAATTTGCCAATGGGTCATAGTACTTCTTGGTCAAATACTATTATTGGACATTGTGACAATCTTAAAAATAAAACTTTTGGATTAGCATGACATGTTGTGGAAAGTCACTCTTGTGAAAGGCTAGAGTGCACTAAAAGTGCTAGAATAACAGTTTTTGTAGTTATTTTGTAAGTCAAATATTAATCTTCAAAGTCTTCTTTAAATTGACATACCACAAACATATTACTTTGAAAATCTCCATGAGAAACCCTCATTTCTTACAGATACTAATTGTCCAAGGTCATTTCTACCCCCAATATTTGCTGTATTAAGTTCTATTGTAAATGGACTCTAAACAACAAAAATGAATTTCAAAGGTAGTTTATGTTTGAATCTACTGATTAAATCTTTCATAAAAGCCCTTATTTTTTTAAGTTCAGGCAAGTAAAATGTCCTGAAGTTAAAATCCTCTAAAATAGAAAAAAGGCATTTTAGTTTTTACTTTCTGAATATAAAAATAGCAGAAAGGTAATACAGTATTGGCAATAGGTTTCCTTATATTAAAAAAAAATCAAGCAAATGTAAATCATCTTTCAATTTGTATAAAAATACAAAAAAGATCAATATTCAGGAAGCTATCTCCCAAAAGAAAACTGCATGAGTTATTGTGGTTATTGAGGGCTGTCTTTCCGTGGAAACACACACACAAGTTCATTTTCCAAGGCATCCTCAGTACTGATAGGACATAGACCTTAAACAGAAATAATTTTACCTAACATTATAACTACAGCTCTAGGGACTGCTGTATATAAGGCCAACATTCTATGTTCTCTTTCCAGTGGTCTCAGAGGGGCTTGCCAGAACTGGGATTTGTTAAACCATGACAACACTGATTTCTTAAGACACCATCCTTAATTGCTTTTGAGTCTTCTTCTTGGAATAGAACTGTTAACAGTGAGACCATCAATTTGGGATACAGCTCATATTATTTTTCCTTGCTTACATTTCTTTATATTTGTCTTCACACTGGTATTGATTTTGCCACTCTTCTGCTCACTCATGTTTACAACATTATCCTATGATGTATTCACATCAAGTTAGCATTTTACTCCCCAGAAAAGTCTAGGTCACTCATAAACTTGGATATTTCATTGTAAATTGTCACCTCTGGGAGATTTATAAATCAATGAATTAGACCAAAGGGGAAGAGATATCCAAGGATTTAAATATGTGGCCACCATTCTCTGTTTGAATCAATGCTCTGTTCTGGATCTAGCAAAAGCAGAGATGAAGGTGGAAAAGTTGATTACCCAGATGAAAAAGTGTTAAAATTCTTCTAAATGGTAAAAATGGTTAATATTAATTATGTTCACATTTGTGTTTGTATAATTACTATAATGTCTAAGAATAAGTCTGTAGGATTTCCTTTGGGAAAAGCTTAAGGATATTTATATATTAAGAATTTTCTTTGCCAGTAAAGACTAAATAACATGAGAAAGAAAAGGTAGACAAAAATAATGCTATAATAAATTAACATTAATAAATTAAAAATATATATGTCATCACTTGTGAAAATTTTAAAGGCTTTAAAAGGAGTGTATAATTTTTAAATGATTAGGAATTTAGAAAGTGAATATTTACATGATATAATAAAGCCAACTCTCATTTACTAGTGGAATTTACATTCTCTTATGTTTTTCTTACAAAAGAAAAATGGGATATTATATTCAAACTATATAGCCAAAAATAACAAAGATATTTTTAAAAAATATAAGCTTCAGACTAAGAGGCTCAGTCACTACTGACTTTTTAATTACAAGCCTGTGCATTCCAGGGAGCTTTGAAAGGGAACAGAATGTGTTGTCTTCAACCGGTTTGCCTTACAAAAGTAAACATTTCAAAGGACTTTGTTGAAATTCAGCAGTGGAACAGAAAATACTACAATGTGACAATGTTTTCTTAAAGTCATGACTAGGTAGTTTGAAAAATGTTTAAGAAACTGACATGTATCTTGACTTATAAATAATTATTAAACATTACTGTATAGAACTGGGGTTTAGCTCAGTTGGAAAAGTACTTCTCTGTGCTCTCTGAGGCCCTGGGTTCAATCTGCAGCACTGCAAAAACAGAAGGATCTGGCAACCCATTCCCAAAACAATTGCAAAACAATCTGCCATTGAAAACTCTAGGAATAGCAGAGAAGCACTGATATTGTGCCATTCAGGGAGCGTTTTATTCTGTGCTACACTGGGTCACTATGAGTTGCATCCAACTCAACAGCAACTTGTAACAACAACAATATAGAACTATCATCATTAAAGTTGAATAGTTAACTGTCATTAGTCTTTATGATGCTCACCTCAGAAAAACAATCATAATGTGGTTTTATGCATACATCTTAGCTCTCTGTTTGATCAGGTTGACCTCATTGTTAACTTTAATGTGAAAATAACATTTTAATAATTAGAAATGTGCAAAGAGCATTAGCTACCAGGTTGTTTATAATAAAGTTATACAACAGCGAATACTAGAAGCAAGCAAAATGTCCACAAATAAGAGATTGACTAAACATATTAGCTCAGTTGGTAGAGCACCTGCTCTGCATTCTCTGAAGATTCAGATTCCATCCCCAGCACCACAAGAAATGGGAGAAGGAGTGGCAGTCCACTTCTGGAAACAGTCCCGAAACAAGTCATTGAAAACCCTATGAAAGTCGCTATCAGTTAACATGGCCCCCTGGCACCTGACAACAACATGTAATAGAATACTGCCTATAGCCACGTCACCCTGGTGTCTGATCCCATCAGATCTCAGAAGTTATGCATGGTCCGACCTGGTTAGTACTTGGATGGGAGACCATCTGGGAATACCAGGTGCTGTAAGCTTGGGAGAAGAACCAAGCAGCCCACTCCCAAAACAATCAGCCACTGAAAACCCTATGAATGGCAGAGAAGCACTAAAAATAGGGCTGGGCATGGCATAGTGTTGAGCAGAGTTTTGTTTGTTATACATAGGGTGGCTATGAGTCAGACCTGACTCCATGGCACCTAACAACAATAAAATACTATCCAGGCAGTGTTGTATATGGATGTCTATGGGAAAACATTCATAATATGAAGCTATATTTTTCTTTATTTTTTAAGAAAGCTAGATTAGAAAGTAGAAAGTCAAAATTAAATACATACATGTCTAGAGAAATATAGCCCCAAGAATATTACTATTCTGGTTTCTGGGATAGTAGAAATATACATCTCAGTGTGAATGTATATATCTGCACAAACATAAATATTTGCTTTACACATAAATATTTGCTCAATAATATTGTTAAATATATAAGCATTGCTTTCAAAATCAGAAAAAAAATGATATTTATAACATACTTTTAAAAGAAGTATTATTTACTGTCAAGTTTAAATGTGAAAAGCAAATTGTGTTATTGGTATATATTTGTTTGCTGTTGTTGTTTTAAATTATAAGTCTAAGTTAAGGCATTATTTTTACTCAGAACCAAACAGGAAAGACAGAAAGCCAAAGTTAAAAAGTTAACTTGACATTTGTACATTAAAAAAAAAAGCCTCAGAAAGACACAACTGAAGCAAACAGTTGGTAGGGAAAATAAGTATATATTCCACCAGACACAATTCTTAGGTTAAAAAATTTTAATAATAAAGCTCAATTGGGAGTTACCAAGTGTAATATGGAACTGACATGGCTAAATACTCTTTAAGAAAAAACTCCCCTTATGTGTCTGTCAGCTTGTCATGCTTTGGGGGCAAGAATGTTGTTGTGATGCTGGAAGCCATGCCACCAGTATTTCAGATATCAGCAGGGCTGCCCATGTTGGACAGGTTTCAGCTGAGCTTCCAGACCAAGACAGACTAGGGAAAAGGACCCGGTAGCCCACTCCCAAAACAATTAGTCATTGAAAATGACTCCCAATGAAACAGCCATATGAATAGCAGAGAAGCACTGTCAAACATAGTGCTTAGAACAGGAGTCCCCCAGGCTTGTTGTTGTTGTTAGGTGCCGTCGAGTCAAGTCCGACTCATAGCCACCCTATGTACAGCACATCGAAACACTTGCCAATTCTGTGCTAGCCAAACGATCTTATTTATGTTTAAGCCCATTGTTGCAGACACTGTGTCAATCCATCTGGTGGAGGGTTTTCCTCTTTTGCGTTGACCTGCCACTCTCCCAAACATGATGTGCTTCTCCAGGGATTGATCTCTCCTGACTACATGTCCGAAATATGTAAGACGTAGTCTGGCCATTTTTGCTTCCAAGGAGCATTCTGGTTGTACTTCTTCTAGGACAGATTTGTTGGTTCTTTTGGCAGTCCATGGTATATTCAATAGATGTCTCCAGCATCACAATTCAAAAGCATCAATTCTTTTTCTGTCTCTCTTGTTCAATGTCCAGCTTTCGCAACCATATGATGCCACTGAAAATACCATGGCATGAATCAGACGCACCTTCGTCCCCCACACATCTGTCAGTTTGCCGCACTGTGGGGGCTTGTGTGTTGCGATGAGGCTGAGAGCTCTGCCACTGTAACCTTAGATATGAGCAAGGTTACCCATCGTGGACAGGTTTTCAGCTGAGATTCCAGACTAAGACAGACTAGGGAGTAGGACCTGGCTAACCACTCCCGAAACAACTAGCCATTGAAAACCCTATGAATAGCAAAGAACCCCCCAGGCTAGAAGGCATTTAAAAGGCAACTGGGGAAGAGTTATTTCCTTAAAGTAGTTGTTGTTGTTTGGTGCCATTGAGTCAGGTCCAACTCATAGTGACCCTCATAGGGTTTTCAACCTCATTGGGATTACCACATCCTTTTCCTGTTTTTGTAGTACTGGGGATCCAATCCGGGTCCTCAGAGAGTGCAGAGCAGCACTTTACCTACTGAGCTAAACCCCAGTCTCCTTAATGTAGAGTCAACCTTAATGGCAGGAATGGAGTAGAGCCCCTGCGACTGCCATTTACTGATGTGGCACAACCCAAATGAGAAGAAACACAGTAAATGCAACATTGGGCTCAAACAGAAAAAGATTGTGTGCATGGAACAATGTTGGGTAGTGTTTTGTTCTATTGTACATAGGGTTGCTATGAGTCAGACCTAATTCGACAGCACCCAACAGCAAGAAGAAAAAAACTAATTATCTTTGATCTTTGAAGAGGTCATCTGTACATGCTCCAAATGAGCCATTTAGAAATACTTCTTTGTACCAACACCTGTCATCCCAGAAGCAACCTGAGTAATTTAGCAAGACCCTGATTCAAAAATACAAAATGGGCTAGGATGCAACAGAGTGGTAGAGTACTTGCAAAGTATTTGAAAGACCCTAGGTTCAACCCTCAAATACCACTCTTCCTGCCCCCTGCCAAAACAAAAAAAAAGAAAAAGAAAAAAGAAAAAGAAAAGAAAAAAAAAAAGAAATCTTCCCTTGCTATTGATTTGTATGGAATGCATAATTACATGATAAATCTAAGAACCACTGTATAAAATAAATGTGTTTTTAAGGCAAAATATAAAAATTTAAATTTTAATAACTAGTAAAAATGAAATTATTTTCCTTTGATGATTTAGTAGTTATTTCATACACTCCGTTTATCCCAATAGGTTGCTGTTATTCCTTAAATCCATAAATTCTGCTTTTAAAGTCCAAGACTTTTAAACAGAAATGAACACTAAACCCTTTCTCCTATTGTTGTTGTTGTTAGGTGCCGTCGAGTCCGTATCCGACTCATAGCGACCCTCTGTACAACAGGGGAAACACTTGTCAGTACTTCTCTGCTGTTCATAGGGTTTTCAATGGCAGATTGATTTTTGGGAGGGGGTTGCCAGGTCCTTCTCCCAATTTCTCCTATATATAAGTTCTATTGATATATGGATAATAGAGATCTAACTGTTCATCCACAAAATAGATGTAATACAAAACTCTCTGTAAAATTATTCATTTTACTATATTGCCTAAAAAGTTCTCCAGTGCATCATGTTATAAATGATAAAGTACTAAATCATTCAGTTCAATGTTTTAGACTTAAATACTATCATTTAATATTCCCTAAGGTATATTAATTTAGATTTCTTTACCAAAGTATAAAATATGAATATTATTTCACTTTAATACCAGAAAATAATGAATGCCATTGTTGATATAGTATTTAAAAAGACTTGATATTTTCACTCAATGTGATCATAGGTACACTTTTCTGTTCCATCTTTCCCTCCCACACACAAAATCATTCCATGCCAAATCCCTTAAATGCCTCTTTTGAAGTTTAAAATTAATTCCCATGGTTACTCTTCTATAATCCTCCATCTTTAAAAAAATGCAAAACACGCTTATACTTTTTTTCAGCTTATAGTTCCTGAGAAATCAGATGGAATCCCAAATATCCTATGTGAGTATGCGCTATGCTTTTAAAAAGAAAA
>VMDO01013350.1:0-58627 GCA_007922755.1 Pedetes capensis
GATTTAGACAGCACCTGTGTAGGTGCTCAGGTTGTCTTGATTTATCTCTTTGAAGTAAACACAATTTGTCTCTAAGTTCATCTCCTACTTTGATCACCACCTAATGCTCGTGTGATAATTTAATCAAGTGATTGTTGACAAAACCTTGGTGTAATCCATCAATGCTACCAATTCCCTTGTCCTTTTTCTGACCTTTCATAAGGTTTAGTGAACTGTAGTTCTGTATAAAAGGCTGAGCTATCTGAACAATAAACTGAACAGAATCATACTGCCTCTGAGTTGCTGTCTCTCTGTCTCCCATCGCCGACTCCTCAGCCGCCTTCAGGGACCGCTGGATCCTAGACTGCAGCTGGACTGCGGCAAATAATAACAACAATAATAAGGCAGGGAAGGCCCCATCTCTCCGTTCGCCACCAGGCACTGGCTACGCTGCGGAGCAGTGCAGGTCAGGAGAGGCCTGAGGACCTTCTGGACCCAAGGACATCAACTTCTGCCTTTTGTTATGACAACTCTGTCCACATCCTTGAGCTCCCTGCTATGCTGACACACTGATTTTTCAAGTGATGGCAATAATTCCCTGACTTGCCCAGGATGATGTGCATTCTGATCTGATTAATATTTGGTAAATATTACCTCTTCAGGGAAATGGCAGGCATGACCTCCCCACAGTCTTCGACTTCATGGATCTAAGGATTTCCCCAACTATCCTCTGTGCTCATATTCCAGAAGCCACATCAAGACAGACAATGAAAGAGGGGGAGGGGAGAAGACAACACCCTTCAAGGCAGGTTCAGGGGAGGAGAAAGATGTGTTGCTGGGTACGTGGGAAATCAGAGAGCCGCGTGGCATTGGCTGGCTTGGGAGCAGAGTTGTAAGGTGTGATGACACAGTGTGTGCAGGCTGAGATCTGGAGGTCCTCTTCCTTTGATTTTTAGTATCATTGACTGAACAGCGGGAGATTGACTTCTGAATGGTTTTCTGGGATGCTGTGCATCAGAGGATTTGTCCTCGTTCACCTTCGTCCTCCTCCTTACACTAGTTAAGCCCATCGGAAAGCTGATAGCCTATAGGTCTCTACAGCAGTGCCCGGGCCTACTAATCCTTCCCTGCCTCTTCCTGCTGTGGCACGCGCACACACACACACACGCACACACACACACACTACACTCTCACGCATCTCACTTCTTAGTGATAGAAACCAACAGAGAATTGGGCCCTGCAGAAACTGCCGGGGGCCAAACACAGAGTCCACCCAACCCAGCTCCTCACCCTGCCTTCCATCTCGGCCAGCGTCATGAGCTAAATGCAGCAGCATGGACATTCTCCCGAGAACGACTAGAGGGCTGGGCATTAGGAAGCCCTCTACAGGGGACACGTGCAGGGGGTGATGACCTGCTCACAGTCACACAACTACTCAGGGGCAGGGCTGGGCTTGAGACCTCAACTTCCCAACTGTCAGTCCTGGCTCATCCAATGAGAACACGGCCAGGCTTTGCCCGAGAAGCAGGAAATGAGCCCAATTTCCATTTCATTCCAGAGGTAAAACTCCCAGAGACCCCTCAAGCCTGGCTGACCTGGGAGGTTCAAAGTCAGACTTACTGCCTGTACTCCATGCCCTTGCTGGAATTCCAGGAAAGAGCAGGCTCTTGACGGTCAGGCTCAGGCTGGGAAAAGAAAGCCTGCTTGTCTTACAGGCAAAAAAAGCCAAAGTCCAGCCCTATTGTTCAAATGAAGAGCTCAAACAATTCAACCTCTTGTCTTAGGTCTGCTTATTAAGTTACTGCTCTAAGCAAATCCAAAAAGAGACAGCTGTTCTTTCAGATGGAAGGGCAAGCTAAGAAACGAGGTGCACCCTGGCGTGTCTGGCTTCCTGGGCAGGGGGAACACTTCTTTGGGTATAGGGATGATGACATGCCTCTTCTTCCTTTGAATGCTCAATTTCTGCAGATTTAGGGGCCCTGTGATTCTGAGGTTTCAGAACATGTCACCCATGATTTAGGACTTGAGGTGAGCAGAGTTCTTTGCACACTGACGATGGGAGTCGATGGGCCAGGAACACAAGTTCATTTCACACACCTTCCTCGTCTGGGCTTGTATGTGGAGGAGGTGAGAGAGCTGGACACTGCATCTGTGAAAAACACCTAAGGCCACATTCAAATCAAGTTGTGGCAAAACTGTCCCATGACTACATACCCTTTTTACTGTTGTGTTATACTTTTTTTTTTTTTTTTTTTGAGATAGGGTTTTGCTCTGTGACCCAGGTGATCCTTTCACCTCAGCCTCACCAGTGCTGGGAGTATAGGTTTGGGCCACCATGCCTGGCCTCCCGATCTTTTTAAGTAAAGATTTCACTGCTAGAATCAGGGCAAGGGAGATGGAGAGATGATGCCAGCACCTCGTTACTTAAGAGTCACCTGCATCTGCTACAACCAGGCAGTCAACCACTTCTTAGATCCAGAGACACTGAAAGCAGCTTGCTAGAGAAGAAATTATGTGAAAGAGGAAATAAGGGGCATATCCACTTCAGAAAAGGAAGGGAGGAAAAAGAAGACCCTGACAGAGATGGGGTGCCCAGAACACAGAGGGGCCCAGCATCCAAGCCCCTGCTCCTGACAAATGCCCCTCAGAGTCTACTCAAGGAGCCTCCACAGAACATGACCCAGGCCTGGCTAGTCAGGCCCGAGAACCCCTCCACAATATCCTGTGGTCGGTAACAGGAATGAGGCAATGGGCCTGACCCCCTTCCGAGTCACAAGAATTACAGCAGTGGGGTTCTGTCCAAACACAGATTCAGTCCAAGGAGAGATCAGCCACCAACTGCACCTTTAGAGAGGAGGATAACTAGGAGATCAAACAGAAGACTCAGAAGCCCCTGAGTGTGAGAGCTCTGCCCAGGGGGCCGGGTTGGCGAACGCTGTGTGTTATTTATGACGTGCTGAGTGGGAGGATGACAGTCCCATCATGCTGTGGGGTGACTAATGTGTCTGAGGAATTAGGAGGACAGCAGGATGGCCACGGGGGTCACTGAGAGCTGGGCTTCGCTGAGCTGTGAAGTCCACAGCAGCTGCCCAAGCCAGCCTCTGGGGACATTCCAGGGCACTGCCGCGCATAGCCTAGCTGGGTAAGTGCCTAGGAAGCCAGCTTTGGGAGGCAACTCCTCCCTCACTGCATGCACAGGGCAGCGGGGTTCAGCACCAGGGAGCCTCACCCCGACCCCAGCAGCTCGGGGGGCCACAGCAGCCAGCCGTGGCCCCGTGTGGTGGGGATGGCTGCTTGGCTGATTGATTATGCTTCTGGGGACAAGCCTGCCCTGTTCATACCACTGTTAGTCACAGCTGAGGTCTGGCTAGAGAGCATCCCTTAAAAGGACTGGAACGAAAGCAGGAACCTCTTTCCAAGATAAAATTGCCAAGAACACACTGCACAAAATGAGGCAGTGACATCCATTTCCCCACACTGTAGCTACTGGACGGCTAAACCCAGCATTTAAATAGGCAACTTCCTCCCCAGGTAACGGAAGTCTTAAAATGCCCGATCTAAGCAACCCAGTATGACTTACCTTGTGTTTGGCCCTCAACCTCCCCACCAAAGTGTCATCTGCTGGCAAAGGTTTCCCAGGCCACAAAAGAATTCTTAAGCCAAAATGCTTACTCTCCGACTGAATGGAAACAAAAGTAAGCCAGAGACCTCAGCCTCAGAGGAGGCCTTGGGGCACGAGGGCAATGCTTTGCTTCTATCTGCTGACCTGTGATCATGGCATTCCCTGAGACCTGATAAGAAAATCCTAACAGAGCCGGCTGGCAGGGTGACAGGAGTGTGATCTGGCTGCAGAATCCCAGGCGACTCCCGAAGGCAAATGAACTTGCAGTCACTGCCTCAGTGAGAGGCTCTGGGCTGTGGCTTCAAATGCCCTAGACTGGGGGCCTCACAAAATCCCTGCTGGAGGGGCTGAGAGAGTTGGCTTCAGAGCCACCACTGTGCGCCCAAGGCTCAGGAGGTCCCACAGCCAGACTGCTCAGAAGAGGCTGTATTCCTCCCAGGAGGTGTGGCTGGACCCCTGTGCCGCTGCCACCAGGCCCAAGGCCACAGCTCGAGGTGCCATCTGTGTGGCTGTGAACCTGACTCGTGACATAATCAACTGGCCAGCTCAAGGGTGCTCGATCCTGGGGCAAATGCTCTTCAGCGCATCTACACAAGAGGGAGGGAGGGAGGAGAGTGAGCCAGTTACTCCCAGCCAGGGCAAACGAGGAAGGAAGGGCTCTGCTTCTGAGCACACAGGCACCGCACAAGTGTACCTCACGCCACGCAGACAGGACTTGCGCCAACTCTCAGCGGAAGCCTCTGGGGACCACACTCGATTAGGTGACTGCAAGGAACCGTGACTATTACTGCATTAAACACAGGCACTGAATGCAAGCCACGAACCCCAGAGACTGGGAGTAGGAACGGCACAGCTGGTGAGGCCCGAAAGGGGTGGCAATAGTCGTGGCAGGACACAGAGCCCTGAGTGTGAGCAGGCTCTGCTCTGATCCCATGCACCACTTCACTGCACCCCTGTAACGACAGCAGAGTGGAATCACTTGTGACCATCTTTATCAGATGGGACACCTGGCTCCAGGTCACCCACACAACAGGGGGACGACGTGCTCTGGATCTGCTGGGACGCAGCCCACAGCAGCCTGTGGATGGCGGGGGTCTGGCTGTGTGGAGTGAGATACACCTGTGGGTGTCAGGGGTGAGCGAAGCACCCAGGGGACACGGGGGGGGGTGCAGGAGGAGGAGGACAGAGGACAGGGACAGCAGCCTGCCGCTCCTGGGACACTCACCTTCACGCTCCCCACTCGTCTTCATGCTTTTTGAACCACCCTCTGTACCTTTAGCCTTCTCGGCGTCTTCCTGGGCATCCTCGGCGGGCCCTTTCTCCTCGTCTTCTTCCTCCCCAACGTTTTTGTAGTTGGGTCTCTTCTGCACCCGCCTCTTGCCCTTGTGCTTATTCATCTCAAGGGACCGCTCAAGCGTCTCGGTGGGCTTAATGAAGCACCGAATGCTGGGCTTGGCCTAGGAGATCCAAGAAAGGCAATGGGTTAACCAGGGCGCTGGCACCTGACTGGCCGGCAGCAAGCTGTCTGAGAGCTTCTCCCTGAGAAATTCGTCCCCAAACAGCGAATGCGATCTTCTGGCTTAGAGGCTGTTGAACACCCGAAACAAGAGCACCAGCTACGCTTTCTTGGCCACCTTCATGAGTCAGAAAGGCTGCCTGTACCCTCCAAGCCCCATGACCCCAAACGCCAACTGTTCCCATAGAGAAGCACTTCTTAGCTAACACTTCTCCATACTGACATATGCCACTTGCTGCTCTGAGAGTTCTGGGTTGCTGCTGTTGTTAGGTGCCATCGAGTTGGTGCCTGACTCATAGTAATCCCATGTACAACAGAGGGGACACTGCTATCAGCCTCTCTACTACCTGTAGGGTTTTCAATGGCAGATTGTTTTGGGGGAGTGGGTTGCTGGGTCCTTCTCCCAAGCCTACAATATCTGGTGTTCCTAGATCTCCCTTCCAAGTAGTAACCAGGCTCGACCCTGCTTAGCTTCCGAGATCTGACAGGATCGGACACCACAGTGGGACGGCTGCAGGTTCTGACTGTGTTATGTCAAACTTTACAGAAATCCCAAGAGAGAGTACTATTCTTGTCTTCATTTTACAGACAAGGAAGCTAGAGCTCAGAGATACTAACTGATCTCCCCAAGGTCACACAGCTGGGAGGCAGCAGAGTGGGGATTCAAACTCACATACCACCCATGCCATCAGGACACTGGTATTATAAACTTTTAAACTAAGTAAGTTCACTTCAAAAGAGACTATGTATCACTAAGGAGATGGACTGCCAGCATGCCTTGCTACTATAAAAACAAGTAATGGAGAAGAAAAGGCAAGGGTACCGGATGTAGTTACATCCTTGGAAGGGGAGCCCGGTAAGCACAGATGATGAGTCAAAGACCAGTTTGTGCCAAAGAAAGGGTCTCCCTGGAAAAGGCAGAGGCTTCAAAGAGAAATGAGAAAGGGCCCTGTTCCCTGTGCTTATGTCTCATATCTGCCTTTATAACAACAACACACAGGAATTGTGCACCCACAAGGGCTAAAGAATTTCCCTAACGACACCCAGCCATGGAGCAGCACAACCAGCATCTGAATCCAAGCTTGCTCAACTCCTTGTGCACGCTCTTCTTGAAACAACAGTGTTTCATCCAGAGAACAGATTCAGTTCCATATTTTGTTGTTGTTGTTGTTGTTAGGTGCCATGGCGTTGGGTCCAACTCAAAGCAACCCTATGTACAATAGAATGAAATACTACCCAACACTGTGCCCGACACTGTTTTCAATGCTTCTGTGCTATTCATAGGGTTTTCAATGGTGGATTGTTTCGAGAGTGGGCTGCCAGGTCCTTCTTCCAAGCCTACAGCACCCAGTATTTTCAGGCGGTCTCCCTTCCAAGGACTAACCAGTCCGGCCCTGCTTAACTTCCAAGATCAGACTGGATCAGATGCCAGGGTGGTACAGCTGTAGAGAAAATTCAATATTTAGTACTCTTTAAAAAGTAAATACATGCTACTGGGCACAGAGGTGCGCACCTGTAGGCCTAGCTACTTTGGACGCTGAGGCAGGAAGACTGCTTGAGCCCAGGAGTTTGAGGCCAGCCTGGGCAACATAGTGAGATCCCATCTTAAAAAATGAAAAGTATATACATGCAAATGGATGTGTCTAGAAAGAAACAAAGACAAAAGGAAATTGATTTGTTTGGGGCAACAAACATCAATTTGATTGAAGTGTTTTTCTTTTTCCAGACTATGGATAATGTTCAGACATCATTTTGTCATTAAAAAAAATGTTTTAGAATAAACTTTTCCATTATCTTGATAGGGATTATTCATCTTATGAATTTACCTCCAAAGAACCATCAATTGTATTCTGGGGGCTGCTGTACTTTGGCAATAAGTGGAATGTGCTCAAAGAACACAGATTAATTTCAATAACATTCAGAACAAAACCCAATTGAGAGCTAAATTAGCATCCAAATCCAAACATTCATTTTTATTTACCTACTTTGGATTATCCAACTACAAAAATGACAGATAAATTGAAACATGATTCTACTGCCCAGGAAACCCAGATAGCATATCCCAGATGCCACCGCCCAAGAGCCTGGAAATGGGGCATTCCAAGTACGCCCTGCCTGACAGACAACATCCATCAGAGCCTGCTTAGGACGCTGTGTGATCAAATGTGGCCCTGGGCACCCCCCTCACCATCTCCTGAAGGATCCAAGATGAAGTGACTCGCATCCCCCCTCACCGCCTACTCCCAGTGAATTTGAGAGCATGCCATCCTGCGATCAAAGCTGTCAGACACACAAAACTGAGAGAAAACACACTGGGTTAGAAGTAACAGGCAAAAATTCACATGGATGAATGTCGAAACGCTTCCTTCAACTCTCTATGCACTCAGATGTACAGAACTGGCAGAAAGGAGGGAAGTGAAACAAAGGCCTGGGGCCCGGGGCCCGGGGCCATCAGAGTGCTCTGAACCCCAGAGCACCTGCCTCATCAGGCTCCTTGCCAAAAACAGGTGGCAAGTGATTCTGGCCTCCTAGAAACAAACAAAATCATGGGTATCCGATTGCTTTAGGAGACTAGGGCTGCAGCTCAATGGTAGAGCGCCTGCTTGTCCACTATTCACCAAAAACAAAACAAGTTCCTTCAGAGCGGCGAAACAGTACGTGTCTAATGTGTGACAGTTACCTTCCTTTCCCAGCCTGCATCCATATAGAAAGACACAAAGGAAACAATCAACTATAAAAATGAATTGAAGAAGTTTCCAAAGGGATTTGCTTTTCTCCATGCTCAGGTGATTGGGTGGGAGAGGGAAGGTAGGGTTACTGGTCAAATTTCAAATCTTTACAATGCAACCACCCAGTGAACAGCTGGAAATCACCTGCAGGATCATGGAGAAAGGAGTGGTTAGGTAATTATGTCTGTCTACAGAATGGGAATCTATGTAGATGTAAGCAAAAGAGTCAGGTCTTCTTATTCCTAGTTGGACTGATGCATTAACAGTGCCAGGACGAGAAGCAAGAACACAGCATGAAACAGAGTCCCTTCAGGGAAAGTGTGTCAAAGGCTACACCAGATGGTGAAAAGGCAACTCTCCCTGGAAAGAGGAATCAGCGTCGACTCCCATTTCATCAAAGCAGGCTTATGGCTGAAGGCTAAGTGCCTGTGCCTGTATCCAGAAAGAAAACAACAATGACAACAAATAACGGAAAAGAAAAAAGAAAAGCCAAAAGACAAGGAAGGGAAAGAAGAGGGGCGCAGGACCTAGCACCCTTGGGAGCTGAACCCACAACAACTAGCATGTACATCCAGGCTGCATGTGTTGGTGCATGCCTATAACCCCAGCGACTTGGGAGGCCGAGGGAGGAGGATCGCAAGTTAAGGCCAGAGGCAGCCTGAGTAACCCAGCGAGGCCCTGCCTGCACAGAACCAGCCAGGGGGCCTCTCCAGGTAACTGCTACAGCATTCACAAAGGAGTGCTCACAGTTTGGAAGACTGTTGGGTGCCCCTGCCTCAGTGCCAGGCCGATGCCATCTCCTGAGTGGGTTTCTCAGCACCTACTCAGGGGTGTAGTGGGAGGAGGGAAAGCAATAGCTGGCAAGAGACCAGGAAAGGGGACATGACTGCGGCAGGCAGGCTGTCTGGGGAAGAGTCTTGGTGGATAACAGGACAAGGGAGAAAAAGGCTAATGGTCAAAGGGCACAGGGCAGGGGTGGTGGCTTGGCCCTGGGATTGCATCTGGACGCTCAGGAGCTATGGTGACTCAGACTGAGAAAGCCTGTCCAGGCTCTGTGGGGCCTGCCCATGCACCCTCCGAGGTGGCAACCAAATCCTTCTGTTAAAAGAGCTCGCTGAGGGGGTGAAGGAGCTGGGGTTCAGCTCAGTTGGTAGAGCGCTGCTCTGCAGGCTCTGAGGCCCTGGGTTCAACCTCCAGGACCACAAAAATCAGGGAAGGACGTGGCAATCCACTTCCAAAGCAATCCTAAAACAATCAGCCATCGAAAACCTCATGAGGGTCACTGTGAATCGGATCCAACTCAATGGCATCTAACAACACCAAGGGGTTGAAGAAAGAGGAGCAAGGTTTTCCCCTAAGAAAGGGAGATGGTTCCATTGATAACAGAAACATGCCACTGTTGGGGCAGACCTGGGCCCAAAACTCAGACCCACTTCCTAGCTGAGTGACTCTGACCACATGAGCCTCAGTTTCCTCATCTGCAGAACGGACCTAACAGTGGCCCCATCCCATGCCACCACAGGGCTAAAATGAGATCTTGCCTGCAAAAACGCCTGGTTGGGCACAGAGCAATAAACATGGCACACTCTCAGTCATTGGAGGAAGCGAAAGAAGTCAATCCCATAGACGAGTGTGGAGCGGTGGCCTCTAGAGACTGGGAAGGGGAGGGCAGGAGGACAGAGAGGGGCTGGATAACAAGCCCCAAACTACAGCTAGACAGGAGGAATCAGCTCTGGAGTTTGGTAGCACAGTAGGGCAACTACAGTCTATAATAATTTATGATACACTTCAAAATAACGAGAAGGGTCCAAAGATTCCAGCCCAGAGAAAGGAGCAGTGTTGGAGAAGACGGCAATGTGAGGTCCTCTGACGTCTGATGGTCACACCCTTTGTACATGTATCAAAGTGCCATATGGTGCACCGCAATTTTTTTTAAGCTTGGCTTAAGGCTGGCCCGAGGGGCATTAGAGAAATGCTTATTGCCCTTCAACCCCTGGTAATAAATCAGTAGGATGAAAGAGAGGGCAGGGAGGGGCTAACTTTTAAAAGCCAACCACACTGTTTTAAACCCTCTTTTGTTCTCCTTGTTGTTGTTGCTAGGTGCTGTCAAATTGGGTCTGACTCTTAGTGACCCTATGTACAACAGACCCAAACACTCTCTGACACTGAGCCACGCTTAGTACTATGTCAGTGCCTCTCTGCTATTCGCAGGGTTTTCAATGGCTGATTGTTTTGGGAGTGGGCTGCAAGGTCCTCCTCCCATTTTTGTGGTTCTGGGGATCAAACCAAGGGCCTCAGAGCACACAGAGCAGCGCTAACCAAATGAGCCAAACCCCAGCCCTTTTAAACTCCCTAGGTCCTAGCAACATCCTGTTTGCTGGCCTTTGAGTCTATCCAAGGGCTAGACTCTGCCTCCCCAGTGCCCCTGGGACCCAGCCTCGGGGCTGTGACCAGCAGGGCAGAGATCCACCCACTTGGTGGGTGCCAGATTTGAGTCCTGGCCCCCTGCTCACCACCTTCTCTATGTGCTTCAGTTTCCACATCCATCATCGGCCATTACATTAGTTTCTCCCTCCCTCAAGGATGCTGGGAGGTGCCAAGAGGGAGCTACACTCTTATGTTACTGTTTCCAGCTGGTGTTTCCCCAACTCCCAGTGACTACAAGTGCCCCACTGCTCGGAGCACTCTACACACCTTGTCAAGGACCTTGGCCAAGGTCACCCTGCACAGTGACAGGCAGAGCCAGGTTCTAATCCAGAAAGTCTGGCTCTGGGGCCCACGTGCATAAATGTTCTGCTGCAAGGCTCAAACTTCTGTCCCCTCTCCCAGCACTGGCTGTGTTGCCTGACGCGGAGTCGGCCTGCCGGAGGACTAATGTGAAGACTGATCTGCGAGCCCCGTGTGGTGGTGCGCGCCTGTCATCCCAGCACTCGGGAGGGGAGGCAGGAGGATCACGAGTTCCAGGCCAGCCTAGGCTACACAGTAGACCCTGTCAGGGGTAGGGAGGAAGGACTGAGCCATCCCCAAGTTGTGCTGACCAGAGAAGCAGGTAGCTCGGTGCCTTCCTTGTTTTGTTTTGGGCTTTCTGTGGCGCTGGGGGTGAGACCCTCAGCCTCCTCACATGTGGCAGGTGAGAACTCACTACTGAGCGGCATCCTCAGGCCTCATTTTGCAGTTTTACCTCATATCCACAGAGACCAAAAGTCCCAGGGGCCACAGGGGCCCAGGCTTACACCGACTAGAACCCGAGGTGCCGAGGCCAGCACTTTTGCTACCGGCTACGAAGGAAAGCAGGCCAGTCACCACAGCAGGGCGAGCCTACTCTCATTCTGGAAGGAGGGGATCAGTGAGCCGACACCAGGTGGCAGAAACACTGGGGTGATACATGGGTGTGTGTGTTACCCATCAAACCGTGGGTCACGTGGGGCTGCTGAACCGGAGCCCAAACACACATCCGGAAGGGATAACTGCAGCCACGTCAGGGAGGCGATCTGATAAGGTTGCCAACCGCGATGGGCAAACAAAACCTAGCCTGTGCAGAACACACGAAGAGCTAACGGGCTGTGGCCACTGGCCACGGGGACGTGGCTTACTTCCCAGAGAATGGGCCAGGGTTCAGGAAATGCTGTGGCTGCCTGGGCCACACCGAGGATGTGCCAATTACCTGGACTCAGAACAGAGCCTCGGAGTTCACAGGAATCCACAGTCCATGATCAATGCTTGGACTCGGAGGCAGGCAGCAGGCGACATCAGGACAGTGTTGCAGCGGGACAGTTGCTGCTACTGCTGGCGCTTACAAAGCAAGACATCGCCTAGTCTGTCTCCCTTCCCTTCTGTGCCCTGGGCCACCTCTCCCCCTATCCCCGGCAAAGCCTATTGCATGTCTGGCACTGTCTCTGGCACTGAATCAAGAGCCAGTAAACGCCTGTCGGATGAATTAATTGCAAGACTCCCACGAGCACCGAACAGGCCTCGTCAATCACCCTAAAGAAAACACCTCACACGCCCTCATTAAACAATGCCATGCCGAGCCCTTATTTGCTATTTCTTTAGAAAGAGTATTTTGCTCTCGAGGGAAGGATAACGAACTCTAAGGTGTTGGTGACACTCCACAACCTGACACGGTCCCCACGCTACACTCCCACATCTCCTGCTGAACTGGATAGGACTGTCACTGCAGATGGGGCCAGAGGAGCACAAACAGAAACCGCCCAGGATTTGGAGCTGGATGCCTGCAGTCCCAGAGGATCGACCCTGCGACCTGTGGGGGCCTTGGCTTCCTTGCAGGGAGACAGCGATGCCAACACCGCCTTGCTCTCTGGGTGGCGAGGAGCATGAAACGAGATGTTTGATGAGACAACTGAGTGCGTCCTTCCCTGCTGACCCCATGTTTCTTCCGGTCCCAGACATGCCCCGCTCATCCCTACCAGACTTTGGCTCATGCCCCCAACTCTCAGCAGTGCTGGCGCCCCATCTTGCAGCCCGCAAGCACAGCACCACCTGTGTGTGGGGGGCTTCCCTCCAGTCCCCTCCCAAGGCCATCTCTGGTCCCTCCCGGCTCCAGGCATTACATCTGTGAGAGGGTGCTTGTTTACCATCTGTCCCCCTGCCAGACCATGAAGACTGGGACAGAACCGTGGGTCCTGTCACCCTGGACTCCCTGTGGGCAGCCAGTGCCGGCCTACACTGTGTGGGTGCTCAGCAAATGGGCTTTGCTCTCCCTGGAGAATGAGCGGCCGTACCTGAAGGATCAGCAGGCACAGTGCTATTTGGGTGACTAAAGGGCTATACAGTTATCTTTCCCTCTCCCACCCACACACTAACCCGGCCCGAGCCTGCCCAGCTTCCAAGCGGCAGCCAGGCAGGTGGTGGAGGGTGTAGCATGGCCACGGATGCCTTTGTCTTCTCCTTTCCCGGGACACTGTAGATCCGTCCCTGGCCATCTCTGGAAGCTGGCATGAGGGGCACCTGGGACAAGGTTCTGAGCAGCAGGGCTCTGCCACTCCTGTGGCATCAGAACGCTCTGGGGCCACTCAGCTCGAATCTCCTCCAGGGAGGAGAGCCGCGCTGCCTTCAGGCATGACAGTCGCAAAGGAGGCATTAGGGAAGTGAGCAGAGCTGCTCCTTCCTGCCCATGGGCAGCCTCCCCAGCCGCCAGGCCAAGTACCCGGAGCAAAACCAGGTTTCCTGGTTCAAGGGCTTTAGAGTGACAGAGACTGGCTTTCTGTGGCTCATTAGAGACAGTGTGTTTGATCCCTTCACCAAACCTTGTTATTTCAAGATAATCAGTGATCACTGCAAGGACCATGTCACTGGGGACATAAAGACGAAGAGGGTGACAACTACTTCTGTGTCCACTCTCGAACCCTGCAAGGCTCTCAGGCCTCTCCCGCTTCCTCTCCTTCACAACCCCTTGCCATACCTGCTCCTCACTGTTCCTCCAACACGCCAGGCCCATCCTGCCCCAGGGCCTTTGCACTGGCTATTCCTTTTGGCAAAAATGCTCCTCTTCCAGATATCTCCACGGTTCTCTCTCTCCCTTCTAACTGCATCCACCCTATTGAGAACCATGCCCATGCAAGCCTCCTGGCACTGTGCCTTCTCTGCTTGGCTCCTACTTTGCTGGAGCATCTCACATATTACATGTGGTAGTGTTTACTATTAGTTGTAGAGTTCCTCTGCCTTTGCTTTGTTCACTGGTGTCCCTCCAGTGCCTATGATGGTCTCCAGCATGTGGGAGACCCCACAGCTACTTGGTGAAAAGATACGTAATGACCTACCTCAAGCAACTCAAAGTCTGGTTAAAAACTGCAAGTGCCCCAAGAGGCCAGTCTGATAATAACACCCAGCAAGGCCCCAGCCTGTAGACACTTGAAGTGATGGGGGCTTCATGTATCAGTCCCCACCCTTGATTTCCTGATTTGAGGAAGTCTAGAAGTCACCAGTGGCTCGGTGCAGACCAGAAAGGTCCCCATTCAGCAGGGATGTGGTGCCACCCACTGCTGGTCCTGCTCGGTCCTCCAGAATGTGGTAGGTCTGGAGGCGCCGGCCCTCCTCTGGGCAGCTGGACCAGGAGCAGGGCCCTGGCCTTTAAGTCAAGTCACCTGCAGCCCTGGCCAAGGCTGTTCCTGCCTGGGGCCTCCACACTGTGGGCCTCCTATCAGCTGTCTGGTCCCCCCTCTGCCTCAGGGAACCAGGGACGGGTGCCATGACAATAGCCATGACAATGATGCCTTCCTTCATGTGCGGGCCACAAGGCACTGGCTTGTCCTTGCTTCTACCAATTCTCTTACGTGGGGACCAGGGCTGCCTTACTCTATACCTACACAGGTGACAATGGTGTCCTGGAGTGGAATGCTCTCGGGGGAATGTGTGCAGAGGGAGCATCGAGGCCCCTGACTAATGGAGGTCCATTTCCTTCGCGCCCACCCTCTCTGGGAAGCTGCTGCGCTCTTAGGACAAACGCGTCTGCCTCTGCCCATGCTGATCGGTGGGGATTCAGGGGTGCGGTCAGGGGCACTGAGAAGAAGGGGGGCTAATCCAGGCCAGGAGAGAGTGCTGTGGAGGCTCCGCACCTGGGAGAGCCGCTGCCAGGGGACATGAACTCAGCGTCTGGGCTGAGGGGACCCAGGACAGTCATGCTCTGAGCCTACAAGCACACGGGCCAGGGAGGCGAGGCTGCATTGTCTCAGCCTCGGGCCCCTCCACTGCGTGGAGGATCTGCTGAACACAGCCCCATGCCCACACCTGGTGGGTGGACTCGGGTCGCCAGAGAACGGGCCAGGGCCCATCCCAAATGGCTGCGCTGGCACTGCCCGCGGTTTAGGACAGGCGAGCCTGCTCTGCCCAGAACCCTGAGGCCACACTGGGAAGTCACAGCCAGCCACCTCGGGAACATATGTGAGCAGGGACGCTTCTGCGCCTTGTAGAGATGAAGCCTGGGGCTGAGTCAGAGGCCACAGAGGGCAGAGAGAGCCCCAGCAGCAATCAGGCCTGGAGCCCTCTGTCGCTGCTGTCACTCCAGGCACTTGTGCCCTCCATGTCTCAGTCTGCTCCAGAGCTGCCTCCTGAGGGGTGCACTGCGTGGGCTTCTATATTCCTAAGGCCACACCCCTGCTCACCAGCCTGGGGCGGGAGGTTCCAGGTCAGAGGGTAGGGGTGAGGTTGTAGTGCAGCCTTAGAAAGTAAGACCATCGTAATGATCACATCCAACGCCGGTGCACTTTCGAGTGCTAGGCTTTAGAATAAGGACGACGCACAGCACTGAGCTCACTCCTAACCCCGTGTTTGTTACTTTCACCGCAGAGGCGAGGGAACTGAGGCCGGGACAGCACCAGCAGCAACCTGCTCTGACACCTGTCCTCCACACCTGGCCTCCGAGAGGTGGCGCACAATGGACGGGCTGAGAAGTGAGGTCATGAGAGCCCTGGTTGCCCCTGGCTACCACTGCACCCACTGCCTCCTTCACCCTTGTACTGAGCCCCTGCAGAGCACCTCCAACAAGTCCCTTGGAGACGGGAAGCCAGTGTGGACAGGGCATGCATGCTCGCTATGCACCCCCACATCCCCAACGTCCCAGCACAAAGGCTCCCCAGGGCAGGTGCTAGGGAACAGATGACGCCATGCAGGGAGGAAGCTGATCCACAGAAACCCAGGGTGGAGCAGGGGCTCTTTTTAATACAAAGTCCCTGCTGGGCGTAGGGGTGCATTCCTGTAATCCCAGCACTTAGGAGGTTGAGGCAGGAGGACCACGAGTTTGAGGCCAACCTGGCCTACATGGTTAAGATCTTGCTATGCAAACAAACAAAAACCCACCACCACCACAAAAAACAGTACCCACAGGTGATGAAGCATACCCCATATTTTATTTGATCTTCATTTTGCAAAACTTCTGAGATGTTAGTTTCAGAGTCAGTGTTCTCTACCTCTGCTTTCCCAGGCGAGAAACACTATCTGCTCTGCATTAGAAGCACAAGAATTCTCTCAGGGGGAACCATATGATTTTAATGCACAGATGAATTTCAATTAGCCATTTATCTGCCCATGCTGATGTGTTTTAAATTTAACCCTAAATTACAGTCCTTCGGACTAACTCTGCTCTCCCCCCTGCTTCCCTCTCTTCAATTTTGGTTTGGTTTGGTGAGAGGTCTGCTGGTAAAAATGAGGCAATACCAGTAACTTATCTACAAATTACGGGAAGGGGAAAGTAGGTTACAAAAGACCAAGAAACTTAAAACAAGTTTAATGAACCACATCCGAGCCAGGCAGGAAACAAGAGGAGACTGCTCTCCCTCCCCAGGAAGGAAGGTAAATGGCCCAGGACTACGGTCAGGCAAGTCCCCGATGACATTCCCCTGGTACACACGCCTCCTGATCGCCACTGCGCTCGTCAGAACCCAGCCAGCGCTGACCTCGCACCTGGGGAAGGTGGCACCCAGAGAGAGGAAGCCAACACTTTCACTCGGCTGGCAGTGTCTCCACACAGACTCTCACTTTCTGTTCGGGCATTTGCCGCAACTAGCAGTTGCCTCTCTCCGAATGGAAGCAGGATACTTGCCCCAAGGGGAGAAAAGACTCAAGAAAAAGGCAGATGTCCTCCACAACACTCCCCCGACCAGGACATGTCATGAGCTGAGGCATGGCCAGCAACCTTCCGCAATGTGCTTTTGCTCCAACTGCAAACCCAGCGTCTCCTGGTCAGTATCCTGCTTCGGACACCATCTAGAGGCCTGCAAGATGTTGCCTGGGGACGAACCTGGAGATCTGTGTTCTTTCTTACAACTGAATGCAAACCTACAATTATCTCGGTAGAAAGTTTCCATGAAAAAGTCTGCCTATCACAGGTGGATGCATAAAGAAAAGGGGCATATGCATGTAATATAAAATTATCCAGCTTTAAAAAAGGAGGAGATTCTGCCATACTCAACAACGTGGATGAATCTTGAGGACATTATTCCAAGTGCAATAAGGCACTGACAGAAGGAGAAATACGGCATGATTCCACCTATGTGAGGTACCCAAAAAGGTCACTCATAGAAGCAGAGAGGACATGGTGATGGCAGGGGTTAGGGGAAGTGGGGTGGGGAGTCATCCAGGGGGAATGAAGTTTCAGTTATGCAGACAGCTCTGGAGCACATGCAGAGCACAGTGGGCTTGAAGGTGAACACGTTCAGGAGACGTGGGACAACGCTGGCCAATGGTCAACAATAACATACACTAAGGATTTTGTTATCCTCTCTTGTTAAGTGTTCTTACTACAATTTAAAACAACTGTGTGAATTCCCAAAACCCAGGTAAGATGCGTATGATACCTGGAAAGGTTACTGAAAAACTCCTACAGCATCCTGTACCAATAAACATAAAATAGCTGCAGGTGCTTTTAGAGCTTCTAGGGTATTGGTACATTTTTATATCTCAGCTTGCCCAAGTTGCCCACCCTTTATATAATGTGGTAAAAAGGGGTTCCATGTGGGATTGGAACCAAGGTGCTCTAGAGGCACTTGAACAAGCTATGATTCTAGTGGGACAAGCAAGCCAGCTATGTGCTCCAGTGCGCCTCTGTGTTAGAAGTTACCAGAAGCTCAGAAGGCTATAGCTGGGGGCCATGGCAGAAGCAACCTGAGCAGACAGTCCCAGTACGGTTTTAATCCCAAACATGGAGTGGGGTGGAAGCCTGACATAAGGCACTAGAAAAATTGTTAGCAGTATATAAAGCATTGCAACAGGTGAAATCCACCACTGGCCTTACTTCAGTGACAGTTAATGCAGCTTATCCAATCAACAGATGGACCAAATGACATTTGGCCAAACCTCTTTCTGGGGCAGCACAGAATCAGACCCTGCAAAAGTGGCATGCATATTCAGAGCAATGCAGTGTAATATCTAGAAGCCCTGACACCAATGTCTTGCAAACTGTGCTGGGCCTGTGCTTTGAAGCTGCTGAACCTCTCAACAGCCGGACCAGGTAAGGTCCTAGAACGGATAGCACCCATCCCCGTAGGTGCCTGGTACACTGACAGTACAAGTGGGGGCACCTAACAGGAACAGGTGGCTGCAGCAAGTCAGCTAAACATAGACACCATGTGGGTGGAAAGGGGAGAAGGAAAAAGTAGCCAATGGGAAGAGGACCAGGCAGTATGGATAACAGCCCAATGGTACCTCCATTTAGATTAATCAAAAGAAAGCATGGATTGCTAAAGCAACGGTTAAAGAGCTTAAATGAAGGCATCTTGCAGGGGTGGAAAAAATAAATCACTTCCAGAAGCCGTAAGGTTGTTAGATAAAAATCCCAGTGCCAGAGGTGGGCTACTCTTGTACGAGTTGTTGGCTCAGGAGCCTCCAGAAGCTCCCCACACTATTCTACTGTGACCATTATTGACTGCCCACCAGAATTGGTTGGCAAGTCCCTGCTACTAAGACTCTGCATTCCCTAATTCCAGGACATGGAGAGATCGAACGGGGACTGAGCTGGACACCCCCTCACTACTGGCTAGCGGGAGGATGCTGTGCAAGCTGCTGGGGGAGAACTGTCTCCGGTGGTCCTGACTGGCTATGGGCCTCGGGCATTACATGCTCAACATGCCAGGCAAGATGTGCCTGCTGGTGCAATAGTGGCACAGCTGGTATGGGTACAACTAATGACTTTTTGACTAGATTAAGGCTTGTTCCACGGAGGGAATCCATTTTTGGTACCGTAAACCAAGACAAACACCTGCGGCTGGGGAGGTTGTAAGATCCACCGGGAAAGCTACTGCTATAGTTTTGCCAAATGGATATAACGTGCCTGTCAAATTGCCTTCTGAACATTTCTGTTTGTACCTGTAGTTTCGTTGTTATGGATTAGTTGTAGTCAAAGATATTTTTGCTCATTGGTTTGGATCATTCCCCCATAAGTGAACTCAGACACTTTTAATTGGAGTTTGTGTCATTTCAGGAGAAGTGCTGCTGTGATCTGTACTGTCACTGTGGGGTGGCTCCCCAGTGGTCAGCCTTGAATAAAAGAAAATAATCATATATGTACAACACTCCCTCCAAGGCTCTGGGAACCTTACAGAGAGGGCATAGAAAGAATGTAAGAGCCAGAGGAGGGGTTGGAGGGTGGTGTGGATGACTGCTCCATGTGAGGGCCTGACAATTGCTACACCGACACAAAACACCTGGCATGCTTGGGGTTGGAGGCCTGCAACCACAGTGACAGAGTGGATCGGAAATATACAAGTTAGCTTGGTCCATCTATCATAATGCATCAACCTTCCTTCCTGGAGGCGGGGAAGACGGTCACAGACTCTTCAATGAGGAGTGTGTGTGTGTGCGTGTATATGTATGTATATATATGTCTATGTGTGTATATGTGTGTACGTATATGTATATGTATGTGCATATGTATATGTATGTATGTGTGTGTGTGTGTGTGTGTGTATACATATGAGAAGGACATGACAATCCACTCCTGAGGCAATCCCCAATCAGCCATGGAAAACCCTATGAAGGCTGCTATGAGTTGGAATCAATTTGATGGCACCTAACAACAACATCATATATATGTGTGTGTGTGTGTGTGTGTGTGTGCACCCCTGCGCACACACGCGCGCGTGTGTATTAGGTAAACAACAGACCAGGAGCAGCAGAGCAGAGCAGGAGAAAGAACAGCAGAGCAAAAGGGGAAACTTGGTGGTACAGATGCCCATAAGGCTGCCAGGAAGAACATGTCACTCCTGTAGGAAGCCCACTGGGGAGGGAGAGAGGCCGCACCAGTGAAGCAACCCACCTGAGATGGAGCTGATGGTGGTGCAGCTTTGGGACACCCTGGTGAGGCCTTCCTGGGGGAGGGAATTCCTCCCCTCTGTGCAGCTGTACGTAAAGGCTTCCTGCAAGTCACCCACAGCCCCTGCATAGAGCCCACAATAAACTCATGGTTCACGAAGCTTTATGTGATCCGGCCTCTGGTCTGCCTGTATTTCCTTTGGCTTTCACGCCACAACGCAGAACTGCCAGGAGGGTGGAACAGCAGCAGCTGCACGCGAAGGAGGCAAAAGCCCTCCAGTCCGATGCACTCCCCAGACTCCCTACTGCTCTCACATGGGGCCCACAGAACTCATAGGTGGTCACCGCCCAGCCTCTGTGGTGAGTGTTAGACGAGGCGCGGCATTCTCTCATCTCTCATCCTGCCCCAGGAACAGTGCCTCTCAGACAATCTACGGTCCAGGAGTGCTGCACTTCCTATTTAGTACCTCAGGATTGATCGAACCCACTGTTAATACTAGAACCCAGATTTTCCAGAATATGCATCTCGAGACTCTGATTAGGTTCCTCGAATCCCAGACCAGCTCATGCATCACCACCGCTGTATAAACAGAGTGCTGGTTTCTGACGTTAGAAATGCATGGATTAACAAAATGAGCCATGGCTTCTTACCAAGGTGGACGCACAACCCCAGAGCGAAAGACTTACAGAAGTCCTCTGAATATCCTGTACGGGCTTGGCGAACATCTCAGACAGATCGCCATTCAGAATGACTTCAGCCAGCGAGTTCACCAGCGGGGCGTGATGTATAATGAGGAAGACCTGGTGGAAAGGGAGAGATGGGACATGCAGTGAGGTGTCTTTCAGCCTCTTCTGTCCCTGATCAGGAATGCTCAGACGGGGTGTGGAAGTCCAGAGAATGGACCACATCCAGGAGAAATCTGTTCTCCCTTCCTGAGGGGCCGCTCTTCCAGAGGCTGCCTCTTCGGCCAGCTGTTCATCCTCCGAAGGACGGGCATTAGAACCAGATCATCCCTCAGGGCTGGAGGAGCCAAATCCAGCCGAAGTGGAGCAACACAGGAAAGAAACCGCCAAACTAGCACACACCCTCCTTCCCCAGGCACAGGAGTGTCACATTCCACCATGACAAGGCTAGGGGGCGCTATCTCAATGCTCTCATTGCATGGGAAGAAGGGGCCGGCAATCTCTGCTCCAGTCAAGGACTTGGCACAGCGGCAGCTACACGGTGGTCCTGTCCCTGGAACCTCTCCAAGCCCTGCCGTGGGTTTTAGCACGCTGGGAGGCCATAGCAGCGGTGCAGGTGTGAAAACTGGGGAAGAAAAGCCACAGGAGCCAGAGGCAGACCTGGTCATGCCAAGACACAGAAGAGAAGGTTGGGGCTAAGACGGTCCCACCACACCACCCTGTTGCCCAGGGTTTGAGGTGCATCCTTAAGAGTCAGGGTGCTTTAAAGCTGCCCTGCAAAGCTGGCCGACGCACACTTGCGGTCTTGTTCTAAATCATAAAGGCAATAACATGGAGCACAGGGTGCAGTGGACCTTATCGCTTACATTTACGAAGAGGGTGCGTGGCACGTGTACTTATTCACTTACGTACGCACAGACAAGGGCTTCTCAGTGTGGCACTAATGACACTGTGGGCCCTCAGTCTTTGGGATGGGGCTTGTCCTGCCCAGGACTGCAGGATGCTCAGGAGCATCCTGGCCTCTATGTGCTGGTTGTCAGCAGCACCCCCCCCCTCAGTCACACCAGGTGAAACATCTGCAGATCTTGCCATATATCCCCTCAGTGGGGCAACACCGTCCAGCGGGGAACCCCGGGCAGAGAACACCTCCTGAAGGGTGAAAGAAAGCCCTGGAGCTATAGCTTTCTCTAGAGAGAGAAGTCAGGAGCTTAAATGTGAAACAAAGAAAGAAATCTTGGTTTTCACCTCGTTGAACTTTTCAACTTTAAAAGTTGTGTTATTAGAGTAAATATTATCTATATCTATATCTATCTATCTATCTAAAGATAGGAACTAACACTAGTTGCCCCTGGGGAGTGGGACTAGGTGCCCAGGGGACAGAGGTAAGGGGGAGATTCTTTCATACACGTGTTTGAGTAGGAAGAATATATTATTCAAATAAACAAATAAATATAATTCAAATTAAAAGGTACAAGGAGAATAACCAAATGTGGCACCTACCAAAAGACGAGGGCGGAGGGGGGGACATCTATTTTTAAAATCCTAGGGAGATCTTCACTATTATAGAGACTACAGTATGATCAAATGAGCTGTGGCAGGCACTCAAATATGATGAAAATGACGATTTTTCTAGGCATCAAGGCCACGTTACTGCCACATTTCACTTGACCACAAAACAAAACCCCAATCACTGAGTTCATTCACTCCACAAATATCTATTATGTACCTTGGGTGACTGTGACCTTATTCATTCTTTCATTTAGTCCATAAACATTCAGTGAACACCCCCTCCTGGACAGAGAGCAATGATTCCTGCCTGCGGTTCCTGCCTGCGGATGGATTCCTGCCCATGGGCACAGGCGGTGCTCACCTGCCTTGCTTGGAACGGGGATGGGGGAGGGGAGTCACCACAGTGGGTATGTGCAAATAGGACCAGGCCAGACTCAAAGAGCTGGGCCAGCCTGTCTGCGCCATGCTCTAGTCACTAGGAGAGGCAGTTTAGTTTCAGGGGGACAGCACCACCTGTCACATTTAATTAATGCCGTTGATGTAGATTTTTCAGTTTCATGGTAGCTGTGGTTGTAAAAATAATTTATAAGAATGCACTGATTTTATAGTGGTGTTGTTGTTGTTAGGTGCCGTTGAGTTGTGTCCGACTCACAGCGACCCTCATGGGGTTTTCAATGGCTGATTATTTCAGGATTGCCTCAGGAGTGGATTGCCATGTCCTTCTCCTATTTTTGTGGTGCTGGGAATAGAACTCGGGACCTCAGAGACTGCAGAGCGGTGCTCTACCAACTGAGCTAAATCCTAGTCCTTATAGTGATGCAGGTGCTTTAAACCTGATTCTAGGTTTCCACATATTTAGGCCACATTATAATTAAGCTAAATGAAAATGCAGTGAGTGGAAGATCTCAAGACTTTCCTTCCTTGTTCAAAGGATCTTCTTAAGGAATCTAAGTTTGAGGAACACTGAATTACAAGCTATGCTTTTTGGGAAATACTGACAAAAACAATGAGGTACCCATGCTGCTGGTCTCTCACTAGGAAGGCAGGGGGTGCATTCTCAGAGAAAGGTGGACCCTCGCCTCCGCTCAGGGACCAGCTGAGCTCCTCAGAGGAGACCCTGCCTGTGCGATGTTCCAACAGCTGAGGGGTCCTGAGGATGCCTTCCATGGGCCTCCCGCACCTGACTGACAGCCTCCTGGGGTCCTGCCAGCATCTCCTGCTGGGGATGCTGGCAGGTTTGTAAGCAGGCTGGTGGGAGAGGCCAAGGCTGTGCGGAGCTCCGTGGCACAAAAGGGCTTTTATACCAAGGCGGCTCCATGCAGAACTCTTAAGCAAACAGTGCCTCCAGAACGGGCTCTAGGACGGAGCGGTGGTCAGGCCACGTCCGGGTCCCAGTCAGCCTACTCGCCAAGGGGAGGCGGTGTCTGGGTCTCTGCTCGCGCCAATAGGAGCCAGCCGCACCACAAACTGGATCCAGTTAGAAGGACAGTCTCTCACCAAAGCAAATAAATCTCAGTGCCATCGCAGAGCTGGGGACAGGGCTCTGGGCAAATGTCTCACTACATAAGACAGCCTAATGACAGGGCCTGCGAGTCTGGACTGCTAGTAATAAAAATATTTTTCAAGTTATGTAACTGGGTCACCATGGAGTTTTTCCCTTCTTGTAAATATTACATAATTACAAGAAGGAAACCCAGTTGTTTAAGGAAAGGAGGCAGACAAACCGGCTCGAGGCCCCCATCCGGGAGTGGGGGCTGCTGGGAGACACCTTCTAGAAGGCGATCTGGGAAGGAGACCCATGGCAGAACCCTTTAAAAATAGCCTCAGTATAGGAAGTTTATGGGAGAAGGGCCTGGCAATCCACTCCCAAGGCAATCCCGAAACAGCCATTGAAAACCCTATGAAGGTCGCTATGTGTCGGATACCGACTCGACAGCACCTAACAACAACATAGGAAGTTTGTTTCACCAAGGCTGCCGTGTGCATGTGCACCGAGGTCCAGCAGTTTGGGGCGATTTCAAAATACCATGGATAAAAGCCAGGCAGCCAGCATTTCCAGAGTATTTAGGACACCTCCTGATTGATCTGGAAACCTCAGCCCCCATGTAAAAATCAACTACACAGTGCCAGGTTCTATTTATTTTTCATTGCTCCTTGGGAGAAGGACCTGGCAACCCCCCTCCCAAAAATCAATCTGCTATTGAAAACCCTATGAACAGCAGAGAAGCACTGACAATAGTGTTTCCCCTGTTGTACAGAGGGTCGATATGAGTCGGATACCGACTCGACGGCACTTAACAACAACAACAACCACCATGAAGCAGATGTAGCCACCTCTCCTCAAGCGTATAGAAAAGACAATGCCTCTTTCTTTCGCTGTGATTTTACTTCAAGATGGGGGACACAGAGAGATGGGCAATGAGGACCGAAGGTTTTCTGAAAGGTAAACTCCACAGGACCCCAAACAGGCTGTGGACCCTAAGAGGAGCAAACGTACCTGTGACAGAAGATAAAGGGACACTGGCAGGCTGATTTTTGGTCGTTCTCCTCCCTAATGAAGGTCAAAGAAAAAAGAGAGGGGTCCAGGTCACAAAAGAGAGCCAGAGGAAACACGCAACACAAAATGCCATTTGTGTGAACAGGTTGTGCTCCGGCCCTGACTTCCTCCTGCTCCAAGGCCACCCTTCCCTGGTGTAGTCAAAAGCCCACTCTGCAAAACACAGGCCCAGCTGATGCCCCCTGACCCTGTGGGCTAAGCCACTGTTTCTCCCCTGGAGCGATCCTTGGCCACTAGTCCCAGCTTAGCCAGGTTCACAGGCCGATTCAAGGGAGGAGCTGGCTTCTGAAGTCGCCAGGAGCGCTGGATTCCCTGGCTGGGCACAGAAGGATGCAAGGCAAAGGGCCCTCAGAGGCCTGTTCTCAGGCTCTTCAAAATATGGGGGAGTCCTCTGGCCTCAAAAAAGCTCCTCGTTTGTGCTGAGCTGCAAGATGCTCCATCTCACACCAGCCTTGTGAGGGAAGGATCTTAGGGCCCTTCTTTTACAGGTGAAGAAATGGGCTCCGGGAGCTTAGCTGCCTTCTCCGTGCCTGCAGGCTTAGGGAAGAGGCAGAAATTTGACTTCAGTTCTCAGGCTTTGCTGGTCAATCCCAGAGATGCTCTGGTTGAGCTAATTAGGGTCACCATTTTCTTTTACTGTATTTACTTATTTGTGGCAAGAATCCCCGTTGTATCTCCAGGAGGGAAATGATGACATCCCCTTGGGACACATCTGCGGTGGCCCCCTACCGGGTGACCAGCTGGCTGTGCTGCTTCTGGCTGAGGCCTCCGCTCTCTCTCCCAGCCCCCTTAACTTTGAGGGACAGAAAGGCCTGCCTTCTCAAAAGCAGTGGGTTCTCATGGGGGACGCCAGAACTAGCTGCTCAGAATCACCTGGGGGGACGTTAAATATGCAGACTCCTGGTCCCACCCCAAACCACTGAATCAGAGCGCCTAAGAAGGGAGGCAATGTTACCATCACCATCCCCATGGGAGACTCGGAGGCCTGCGGGCTATGGGCAGTCACAGCTGGGGTCTTTCTCTCAGCACGTTCCATCCCTTCCCATCCATTTCTTGTAAAGTTTTGTTGCTGCCTGGATGGCCTCCAAATTAGCTCTGGTAACTATGAGAAAAAGCTGCCAGGGATGGGAACGGCGCAGGGCAGGGCGCATAGACACCAAAGCCTGAACGCCAGGGTCTGCTGCTTCTTGCAGATGTCAGGAGTCCTGTGCTGCTTGCTTGCCTTCTCAGGGAGAACCAGTGGGACTTGAAAGGCCTCTCCCTCAGGCGCAAAGCCAGCCCTGGCCTCCCCACCGGTACCCGCCACGGGCACCTTGTCTGGGTTCTCCAGTGAGTACACGTAGAGTGGCAGGAAGAGCCTGTTGAGCAGGTGGTCCGTGAGCACGTCGTTAAGGAACTCACAGTTGATGATGAGGATGTCGTTGAGGTAGTGCAGGTGATCTAGGTGCTCAGCCACCAGGTCACTCAGTTTCCCTCGATTCCGGTGCCTGCCAAGAGGAAAGACCATCTCAGCTTACAGAAGCTTTTGGGCCTCTGGGTCTGAAGCTAGCAGCCTGAGGCTTAGATGTCGGGGGGCACATTCCTTCACACACCCCACATCCCAGCTAGTCTCAAGAGATGCCTATCTTGTCCCTACTGGGCAGGAACACAAAGGGAAAACACAGGTCCACCGCAACCCACTTTAGGGGACTTCTGGGGCCTCCTCTCCTCGAAGGCTTTGGGGTAAACAAAAGAAAACGCAGCTAAGCTCTGCTAGCAAGGCACTGCCCAAGAGTAACCGCTAGCCATGGTGGCTCAGTCCCTTGGCTCCCAGATAAGCAGTATGAATGGAGCCATAAATCCTCACCAGTTAAAATGCTCCACAGCAGGGCTTCAAACGGTGAAAGACCACATTCAGGTTCATGTACACATTCAATATGTTAAAAGGTAGAGGGCGTGGGCTCGGGTTTAAAATTTTAACCCTAGGTATTGCTAGATGAACAAAATTCTTTTCTTCCTTTTTTATTTTTTCCTAATTTTTGAATAACTAACAATACAAAAAATAAAAAGCACTAAAAGCTAAACTTGAACCCAAATTTCCCTGAGTGAGGGTTCAGTTTGAAGCCCTGCTACCTACATATAGGATTTAAACCTGTACACAAGTATTATTACAGGTTCACATCACAAAATATGCTTGAATTGGAATGGGTTCAGGGTCTGGGTTCTGGCTCAGCCTCGGGTTTGAAGCCCTGCTCCAGAGGCGTTTAGAAGAGAAAAGTAGGTCTTACTCAGCAGTGCTGCCCGCCACAAGGCTGGACCGTATGTGGGACACAGGGCAGGGACGCGCACCCCTCCCTGGCGCTGGGGTCTCTGTGTCCTTGCAGTCAACAGCAGCCATGCTGCTGGGGTTTCCAGGGTGCAGTCAGCCTTAGGTCCCCAAAGGAAGCAATCAAAACAGCTGCCGACACACTTTGACCCTCCCCCTGCAGTGGTGGATGTGTGTGTTTCGGTACCAGGATTCAAGGTACAGATGGTCATTTCAGAAGACAGAAGAGTTCAAGAGAAAGTAAAAACAGAAAGGAAGGAGAGGGTCCAGTAATGCCGCCCCTAACGTATCCACTGTTAACATTTGGGGCCTTAGGACCCTGCAGTCCATGTTGATGCATTCGTCTCTCCCCACGGTCAGTTCTGATACACGTTTTACATCTGTCCATCTGGCTTCACATGCTTCAAGCACATAAGTAAAAGCAGGATCAGCTTTGGTTCTTTCACATATTTTGGGTAGTTATTCTTTGTTACACTTTAACGAGCTCTTTAGTAAATACCTATAGCAAATACATGCTGCAAAGCCCGAATCTAATGAGCACCTATGGAACCAGACCTGAGGCCCCAGCATTCACACACAACACTCCAGGCATCTTCCCCTGAAGCAGCTATTGAGGGATGTTTTCTTAATGCATCTCACTTTTTAATACTTTAAAAAAAATCCTATCAAGGTAATGTACACAGGCGGGTTTAATACTCAAATAGTATTGATTGCCTGATGCTGAAAAATAGCAGCTTCAGGCCTAGCTCCCCCGACCCAGAGAAGGCTGTTTTTAACTTCTGGTTAGTTCTGTAGATCGTTTCTCCCAGCCTTCTATAAACCCTGTACTGACTTCAGTTCTGCAACCGAACCTTTTCAGATATTATCTCTTGTTCTCATGTTATGACATAACTCTTAGTGTTCCTTCTGTCCCTTCCTGGAACAGCAGTTCTTGGGAATTGGTGTTGACATTATCTTCACTACTCATTGAAGAGCCAAACAGAGGACTATGATTTCATTTCCTTCTTTGTACACCTTTGTTTTCTCTGAAGGAAAGTGCCTCGGTGGCTCACATCTGGGATTGTTCCTGTCCACAAAAGGTTCTTATTTTCCCAAATGCCCAGCTGGCTCTGGTATTAGCCTGCCCTCACTTCTTTCCCTATCTGTCTAGCTCCCTTCCCCTCGGGATCCCCTCCAGGGTCCGTTCTGCAATGCTGTTATTCTGGGAGGGTTCTCAACGGATGATGACTTTGCCTTAGAGGTGACAGGTGGCAGTATCTGGAGACATTTTTGGTTGTCCTAACTGGGGAAGAGATGCTATTGGTCTCTAGGGTGGAGCCCAGAGATGCTGATAAACATCTTGTAATATGCAGGACAGTCCCCCTCTCCCCCCTGCAAGGAAGCACCCACTTCAACAGGCCCGCAGTGCCAAAGGAGAGAAATACTGCTGTCGAACTTCCATTCGTCATTCTGGGGACAAAATCACCATTTTAAACTATGTTTTTGTGCTTGCTGAGGCCCTGAGTTCGATCCTCAGCAACACAAAAACGGAAGAAGGACCTGGCAACCCACTCCCGAAGCAATTCTGAATAAAACCTGCCATCAAAAACCCTAGGAGTGCCTCTGTAAGTCGGACCCGACTCTAAGGCACTTAACAACAACATTTTTAAACAGATTTGTTGAAATAGTTCATATACTATAAAACTTAGTCATTTAAAGTATACAACTTAATGGGTTTTTAAAAATGTTTTATTTATTTAATTTATTTTTTGTGGTGCTCAGAATCAAACTCAGAGCCTCATTCATGTTAGAAAACTGCTCTACCCCTGAGCTACATCCTTGGCCCCAATGGCTTTTTAATTTTTTTTGGCAATACTTGGGAGTTGAACTCAAGGCTTCACACAGTCTCCACAAGTGCTCCCCCACTGGAATGCTCCCCTAGTCCATTTTTTATTTTTTATTTTGAGTCAAGGTTTCTCTAAGTTACACAGGCTGCCTCTGGCCTTGAACTTGTAATCTTCTTGCCTCTGCCTCTCAAGTCACTGGGATCACAGGTGTGAGCCACCACACCCAGCTTCCCAACAGCTTTTAGTATATTCAGAATTGTCCAACCATCTCAGCGGCTTGGCAGGCAGACGCAGGAGGATCGCAAGTTTGAGACCACAGGCAATCTGTGTAATTTAGCGAGACCCTGTCTCAAAAAGTTAAAAAAAAAAAAAAAAAAAAAAAAAGGGCTGCAGGTACAGCTCAGTGGTCCAGCACTTGGAAAGCATGCAAGTGCAAGGTCCTGGGTTCAACCCCCAGCACCACAAAAAAAAAAAAAAAAAAAAAAGAATTGTCCAACCATCATCACAATCAACTGAGAACAATTTTAGTCCCTCTGCAAAAAGCCCTATACTCATCAGCACTGTCTTTCCACTCCCCGCCACATCCCCTTGGCCTGCACCCCAGCCCTGGGAAGCCATTCTCTATTTGGCCTCTAGACTTGCCTATCCTGGGCATTTCACATGATGAAATCATGTGCTATGTGGTGCTTCTTATCTTCTCCTTTAACTTAGCATAACATTTTTTTGTGTGTATGTGGTACTGGGGGTTGAACCTAGGGCCTTGCACTTGCATACTCTGCAAGTGCTGGACCACTGAGCTGTACCCCCAGTACATTTTTTTTTTACTTTTTTGAGACAGGGTCTCGCTAAGTTACAGACTGCCTCTGGTCTCGAACTTGCGATACTCCTGCCTCTGTCTCCCGAGCCGCTGGGATTACAAGTGTGCACCACAGTGCCAGCTAGCATAACATTTTTGCGGTTCATCCACGTCACATGGTAACGTGTCAGCACTTCACTCTGTTCTTTGGCTGAATACTATTCCACTGCGTGGACAGACCACAATTTTATCACTCAGCCATCCTAATCTTCAGACCAAATGCCTGGACGCCCCGTCTATGGGGCACTCAATTCACCTTCCCTCTCCCCGTCTGGGAGGCGTGGGAGTCGTTTCCACCTTCCACTGTTCTAACCTGCGGGCAGAATGATGCAATACAACTCGAAGCCCACACTCTGCCCACCTGCAGGTAGGTGGTGCTGTTCTTGCCTTCATTTCTCCTCTGTGGAGACCAAACACTCCCAACCCCCACATATCCCTACTAAGCACCCCGGGAGCATCACTTACTCCTCATCAGTCTGCACACAGTTGTCAAGTTCGATCACGTGGCTCCCAATGAACCAGACCAAATTGGAGAAGTAAGGGACAGCGGTTTTATCCCTGATATAGTGCAGCATGGCCTGGTTATCCACTGAGAAAATTCACAGAAGAAAAGAAAAAAAAAAAAGTCAAGCTACCAAAAATATCTTAGGGGAGATTAAAAAATAATAACACCAAAAACCATAATGAAAAAGCCCTTTGCTATGATCTGCAATTG
This sequence comes from Pedetes capensis, assembly GCA_007922755.1. Lineage (NCBI taxonomy): Eukaryota > Metazoa > Chordata > Mammalia > Rodentia > Pedetidae > Pedetes > Pedetes capensis. Next base: position 30,062 of record VMDO01013350.1, read on the forward strand.
TCTATCTTTCCTGGAAATACTTGAAAATGTTTATCTTATTCATACAATAAGACCCATCAAGGCAGTTCTCATGCTGTTCTCCTAAGTATAAAGTAAATCTGTGAGGTAAACGTTTTTAGTACCCTGGAGTGCCTGCTTCCCAGCAGTGGATTATGCTAGGCTACAATGAGCGTTACACCCCTCTCAAGCAAGTTTTCTGTATGTACACGTAAGGGCAAGTTAAGAAAGCGGAAAATCTAAGGTTAATAACTTACATGACACTGGAATAAGGAACAGGAATCATCATGGAAGGAAAGGCAAAAACAGACAACAGTTAACAGAGTTAGGAACTGGGAAGGTGAGGCAGCTGCCCGGAGGGATGGACAGCTGGGGCAGGAGGCATCTAAACCGAAAGACACAGGTTAGAGGAGGGCAAGAACAGAGAGCAGAAGGCAGCAGGAGCACCCAAGCCTGGGACCAGGGTCGCAAACTTGGAAGGCTGCCAGGCTGGCTGGTGGCCTGGTGATTGAAGCCAGCAGGCCTGGGCGTAAAGCGGGAAGCTGGCGTCCCGATCCCATGAGGGGCAGCCACTTCTAAGTGCCAGGGGAACTCTGCCCTGCAGGTCTGTGAGTCCAGGACGGCCAAATCTACATCTTAAAAGTCAAAAATCCACATTGTCACGTAGGCTATCCCAATTTTTAAATACTGGTGGCTACGTGTTTTTTCAAAAGCCATTAAGGTCACCTAAAATGTGTCTGATGGCTGGGCTCAGCCTGCAGGCCCTCAGTTTGCGACCTCTGGATGGGCCCAACGGGACTCTTAGAAAGGCTCTTAAATTTAATGTAATCCCAGAACTAGGCTGGTGTGAGCCCCCAAAGTGCCTCCCACACCCCTGGGGTCACCTCAAGTATAACATCCCCCCTCATGAAAGTCAAAGCTCTTTGCTCCCCAAGAAACTGGACAACCAGCTCCACTGTGGTGACTACAAGGGAATTAACCCGGGCATTAGGCAGAAAATGTCCAGGGGGTGACCTTGGAGGGGCAACGCCAGCTCCAGAAACCTGTGGGCAGCCAGCCTTGGTGCCAGTGCAGGCAGGGAGGCCTGGAAGGGCTTCCTCCTGGACACAGTGTTTAGAGCATTAAGTACTTCTTGACACAGAGGGAACCTGCCAACACTGGCTTTTGGGGCTCATTGGAAATACAACGCTGCCTCCTGCTGTTAGTGACACGAAATGCTTTTATACTTTATTCAAAGATAAATATCTCCTAGCCCTATTGAAGTCTACCTTACAAGCCAGCACACAAGAATTTAAATCTAACATTTAAACGACAACCTTGCTCTCCCTAACACAGCCACTCGGAATCCCACACATGCCTTGCTCGGGCCATTCAACTTGCGGGTTGCAGCAGAAGCCAGACCGTTCCATGCAGAGAGAAGGCAGCAGTGCACAGGTTTCCCGTGAGGGACCAGCCAAGGGTGCAGGGACCGCAAGCCTTCCTGAGCTAAGCAGCTGTCGCTTAGAAGTGAGCTCCCCAGTACCTCACAGACAACTGTATGCACAGGCCCACGGGAACGACCCCTTGCAGCCAAGACAGAAACTGGCCAAACAAAGCAAAAGCCCGTAAGGAAACTTACCTTTATAGACATTCAAGGTTATGGTTCTCACAGCAATTCGAACCATGCTTTCGGGGTGATTGAAAAATTTGATGGCTTCTGTGTACAGGGCAAAGTCATTGGTGTGCTAAAACAAAAGGACCGCCAAAAAGTTACAAGTCCGCAAGACAGGCCTGCTCCTAACTTTCTGAAATTCATCAGAGACTACAGGAAAGAAAAAAAAAAAGTCGTCACTTGAACCTTGACCCAGGGGTTCATTACCAATGGGGAATGTGGGAAGATGGGGAAGCAAGGCCAGTGAAGAAAGAAAAAAGGATCCAGACAATGTCCGACATGGGTTCATTACCTGCCTTGCCACTGCTCAGTTGTGTGAAGCACCTAGTCAAAGACTCTGTTTCTTCACCCGTAAAATACAGATAACAATACTCCTGGCTGCTAAGACTAAGTGAGATCATTTCCAATCAAGTGCTTACTCAGCAACTGATACCTAATAAGCACTCAAAAGTAATGCTCATTATTAGAAGCTGCTTCAACCAATTAGAAGATAAAGTCTAAGTTTGGAGCCTCTTTTGGCCACTGTTCTGTTCTCTCTTTGGAAATACTAAGAGAGAAAACATTATCAATGGAGTAGGAGGGTCCCAGAAGTCTTATGCAATTCAAAGGGACAATGAGACCAGATCAAAAAGTTTGAAACCATGGAAATCTACTGTCCCAGCCAAAGAAACTGCATCAGCTCTGGCCCAGGAGCCACCCAGCAGCATGCTCTGCTGCCCTCCTGTGGCCACTGTGTCCACATGGCTCCAGCAGCAGCGCAGGAAGGCCGAGGGGTGGGATCCTTGAGGCAGCCTTCCATGCTGGCTGTGGGGAGGTGGAGGCTCGGGGCAACAACTGTTTAACCAGGACAATGCCACTGTGAGGACCACAAGTATGCAAGTAACAAGTGGCAACCACTGCCCCGCTCACATTAAAGAGGCAACCAAGCCCGCCTCAGGAAATGAGGCTCCTGCAGCTCCAGGAGGGGCAACAGGATCTCTTCCAGACACGTCGTCCATCCCTCTGGTCCTCCCAGCCTGGGCCCCAGAAGCCCCGCTGCACTTGCACAGAGGGAGAATCTGGCCCTTCCTCTGGTCTGAACCTCACAGGTGGGTTTTCTTCCTGGGAGAACTGTTGGGTGAACGCAAACATCAGCCACATGGTCTCTGGACATACTTACTGAGCACCTACTATGTGCGGGTTACCAGGCCCCATGATGTTAATTTTTCAAACTATGCATTTTGTGGTTGATAGCTACTTTTTCTTCCCTTTGAGTCCAGCTCTTCCCACTAAACAATTAAAATCAAGGTTCAGACTGCTACGGTCACCTCATATGGGGACACGTGGTGGATTTCAGCCAAACTGAGAAAACACATCTGGGACCATGATCAGCCTTCAAATAGGAGCTGTGAGCATCTGTGACAGTTGGAAAACATGGTGGGCAAACAGCAGCCAGTCTCCCAGTGTTCACCTGAGTTCAATACCAGGGTGTCCCTCCCACCCAAGGCAGGGCTGGCCAGAGCAACTGGGGGAAGGGAGGATGTGCGACGTTTGAGGGTGGGTCACAGAAGGCACCTCAGTTTCCCTTGGTCTCTTGGATCACTTACCCCAGGAGAAGCCAGCAGTTAAGACAGGAGGATGCCTAAGCAGCCTAGGAAGAGGCCCGTAAAGGGGAGCCACAACCCCCACCAGCACCAATTGGCCACATGTGTGAGCAAAGCCAATCCTCTAACCCCGATCCACCCTTCAGAGGACTTTAGCCTCCTGGAAGACTGTGCCAGAACAGTCTTCCCAGGCCCATGTCTAATTCCACATATGGGGAGAGGAATGTGATGCAATTCTGACCAGTGAGACCTGAGGGGAAATCTGGTGGGCGACTTCTGAGAAAATTTTTTGAAAGTCAAAAAGGGACAGAATATGGGAAGTGATATCATCAGAAATTCTGCCAGTAGTATGAGTATGTGATGTCTGGAGCTGCTGCAGCCATCCTATGACCATGTGGGACTGAACCTGAGGACAGATGCTAACTGCAGTTCACATAACAAGAAGATGGAAAAGCCTGGGTTTTTAATGATGTGGCTGAGCTACAAGATTAGTCACCCCAGCACAGGCAGTGTTTATACTTTTTAGTCCACAAAATAAATTGACCTTATTTTTCAAGCTCCTTTTAATTATGAGAGGAGTATCAATTCATTTACTTAAGTTGTTAATAATTTTCCTAAGGAATACCAGGGACATTAGCTTGTAAAGAACAGCAATACTTACAATTTTAGAGAGCTGGGTACATACTAGGTACTTTGAAGATACCACCTCATTTAATTTAACCTCTGCAAATCCCCCCGGGGAACATATTTTCACCCTCATTTCTCAGATGAGGAAAGTGAGGCTCAAAGAGAAACTAGAAGTTCTCTTTGGAAGGTCACACAGCAAGAAATGGCAAAGCCAGGCCCAAACAGAGTTCCTGTTTTTCCTATGGGGAATCAGTACCCCAAGACAACTTCTAGACACTTCCCCTCTCTATCAAGTGCCCTCAGCACCAATTGAATTTTACATTTAAAATGGGAAAGTAATTTGTTGAATTAAAAAAAAAATCATTTAAAGCATGCTGAAGTCATATGGAATTGTTATGAAAATCATGACAGCAGCCAGGCACAGTGGCACACACCTGTCATCCCAGCTACTCGGGAGGCAGAGGCAGGAGGAGCACAGGTTCGAGGTCAGAGGCAGCCTGCCTAACTTAGTGAGACCTTGTCTCAAGATAAAAAATAAAAAATGGACTAGGGGAGCAGCCCGGTGGTAGAACACTTGCAAAGTATATGTGAGACCCTGGGTTCAACTGTCAAGTAGCACAAAAAAAAAAAAAGAAAAGAAAAAAGAAAGAAAAAAGAAAAAGAAAATCACAACAACACAAGCACTTTGTGTGCAGACACATAATAGCCACATAATCCGAAGGTGCTGCTGGACCAGTTTAGCTTTACACCCCAACCTGCCCTGCCGGACATCCCTTACCTCATTATAAAAGAAATGGACGGTGTGGTTGTTGAGTTTTAATGAAAGTGTTTTCAGGAACGATATATAATATGCCATAATCTCCTCATCGGAAAAGTCAAATTTATGGACGATGATTGAATTTACATAGTTATTAGACAGCAAGTAATCTAAAAGAAAAAAAAAAGCAAAACAGACAAGTTAACTCATGCTGGAGGAAATACAAGTGAAGGATGCCAGGTAACAAGCAGAGGACCGCACTAATGTACTCAGACCAGATGAGCTTCTGACTTTCTGGCTGCTGGCATTAACCCAACTAACACAGGCAGCTTAACTTCTAGCCAGCAAAGAAAGACTAGGCACAGTCACTAGGAAGTTCAAAGGCAATCCCAGAGGAAAGTCTGCCCCCTCCCTTGCACAGCAAAAAGAAAACACTGACTTGAGCATTTTGTTTTCCACTGGTGACAAAGTTCAACGCAGAGCGGAGGGTAGGAAAGGTTGGGTGGTGCGGGGGCATTCTCGCAAACCACCTACGAATGAGGGTAAGAGGCACTGTGTTCTATTAAAAGCTGCCCCATTTGGCAATCAGAAGTCACATCATCATCCCTGAATGCCACAGAGCAATGCACATGTCCTTTTTCCTCCTTATATAGCAACAGGATCTCCTGAGGGTCACTTCATGCTGAACCCCCACCACACACCCCACATTTCAATTCCCCATCAAGATGACACTGCAGAAAAGGGCTCACCCTTCCCATTTTACAAATGAGTACAAAAAGCTCAGAGAGGCTGATTAACTCAACTGAAGATACAGACCATAAGTCATCAAGAAAGAATTAAATTCAAGTTTGATGTCAGAGACTGTGTCCGCCTCACACTAACTCGGCTGACAGTGAAAAGTGGGTTCTGAGGGCCTCAGGGTACCAGGGTCACCTGAAGAACAACCCCTGCCCCCACTCCCAGTCTGGACCCCTGGAGGCCGTGGAAATGCAGACACAGCACAGTGAGTGCTTCCAACTGTGGGAGGGAGGCTGGGAAACACAGCTTTAACACCACAGCTCCTGATCCTAAAATGCTAGCTATGGCATTGGCGGGGCTGGGGTTTAGCTCAGTGTTTAGCTCAGTGGGTAGAGGACTGCTCTGCATTCTCTGAGGACCCGGGTTCAATCCCCAGTGCTGCACAAATAGGAGAAGGACGTCACAATCCACTCCTGAAGCAATCCCGGAACAATCAGCCACTGAAAACCCTATGAGGGTCACCATGAGTTGGACCCGACTCTATGGCAGCTAATGACAACAAGATGGCATCGAATAGTTTTAAAGCTGTGCTGACCAGCAGCAGCCCGTGGCCTGAGGACTGAAATCTCAGTGATGGGCCCTGGCTGGACAGGTTCCCTGATCCCCTGCTGCAGCTCCCCTGGCTCCCCACAAGCGGCCAGGGAGGTAGCAGCATGGCGTGGCTCAGAGCCAAGTCCTCGGACTGGCAGCACAGCATCCCCGGAGCAGGTGGGCCCTGCAGAGGCTACACCAGGCCTGACGTCAGATCCTGCGGTGGCCCTGTGCCATGGCGCCAGAAGCCTGAGGATCTTCCCTTGAAGGTTCATGGCTGAGAGGCACCACATCCAAACACGGATTCAGAGCCACACTGCTGTGTCCGGAGTTTGCCTGTGCCCCTGCCACGCCATGTGGCTCTGGGCAGGACGCTCACGGCCCCGCTCCTCGGCTGGGAAACGCTTGCCGTGGCTTCCCCAGGGGTACGAGGATCATGGGAGATCAGCGCCCACCGCAGCACTCAGGCCAGCGTAGGGCAGTGTCAGTGCTGGGCAGGGGCCTGCCATTGCTCCTTTTGGGACTCTGACTTGGGGATTCATCGTCTGAGTTGCTGGGTCTCCAAGATTGAGCACAGCAGCTCCTGGCCGGTAGGAAACAATCCATCAGGTGCCCTGGGGCCAACAAGGAACCTAACTTGGGTCTATGGAAGTATTCCGGAACACTGTCTAGGACCAACACAGCACTAGGAGGGCGCAGGAGCCCAGCACTGTGACAGGGGCTGCAGCATGGACTTGTGGCTGGGTCTTCTCAGCAGCCAGTTCTCTGGGAAGGTCACTGCGCATCCTCTGGGCCAGCTTAGCAAACAAGCCATGTGGACAATAGTCTCAGAAGCTTCCAGAATCTCCTGGCTGTAACAATTCCTGAGGTAGTCCTCAAGGCCTGCTCCAAGAGAAGTTTGCGGGGGGGGGGGGGTCTGAAAAATCTCAATGTTGCTCAAAATGAGGTCACATCTGTCACAAGTGCTAAGGACAGAGCAGGGCATATGTGGAAATAGCCCAGTGCACACACGTGAGTCTTCAACATCCACACTCGTCTACCTCAAGCTTCCATATCGGCCTGAACACCATGCAGATGGGCACCATGCAGGCGCCAGACAGATGAGCCCTCTTACCTGGGCTCCCCACACCAGGCCCCCGAACGCCCTTGCTGTCAGCATGTCCATGAAGGCAGGCCCCGCTCCACCTCACATCTCCAGACTTGGGTGCCTGGTCATGTGGCTGGCCCCGCATGCATCACCTCATCTGAGAGTCAGCCACGCTACCGTGTATCTTAGCCCTCCATCCCGCCTTTCTGACTATCTAATACTCCACTCACTGACCAGGCCCCAACTCATTTATCCACCTAGAACCAGTCATGTGATTTGCAGCCCCGGTGACTCCGATACCTAGAGCACATCTGTTCCTTCTGTGTCATTCTGGATGTGAGTGGGGACACCCGGGGAGAAGGGAACGCTGGATGTCTTGTTGAGTCCTATGGTGACTGGCTCATAGCTACAGGGCCACCAACGGGGCAGATGCCATGCTGGTGATGTTAGATGTGTAACCACAAGTCTCTGGGCTGCACTCTGGTCCTAGAACAGCCACAGGCTTCATCCGCTCCCTGTGGGGACTTTTCCAGGGCCTCCAAGAGGGCTCTGTGGGTGGTGAGCGACCACCTTGGGACTGTGAAGGGGCCTGTTATTTGGCTGGGATTTTCCTGCTGCCCCCTCGTTAGGTGGCTGGTTTCCTGTGGTACCCCTTCATAATAAACCCAGGAGTCACCGAATAATCTCGGTCTCTTGGGCCACTGTCACTTAGGTCACCAAGCCCAACAGGCAAAAGATGCTTTTGTGCAATGGCTGCTTGCAATAGTGAAAACCTGGAAATCACCTAAATGCCCCTGGTCAGGTAAAATCGCTTATGGCACAGGAAGACACAGCCCGTAAGCGACACTAGGGAGGGTTACGGAGGGACAACAGGAAGATCTGAGGTGTGCTGGGAAGGTGGGCAACAACAAAGCCAACAGCAGACAGTGGATGCACACCAGCAGACAGGGCGAGGAGCTACAGAAACGTGACCTTCTGTGCTCTCCTAATGTTTGTTGCTCTGCTATTTTATGATGAAAACATTTTCCATGATCAGAAAAGAAAACCTTTTTTAAAAAGGTCACGTCTCCTCATCCTTTGCAAATGCAGTTTTACAAGCAGGCCGTGATGTCTTCTGGGTCTGTAGGGCTCACAAAAGCACTTTAGTGAACAGTCCGTAAAGCAGGGGCCCTCCATCCACCCAGGTTTCTCACAGCAACGAATCCTCCTGGGTCCCAGGACAAGAAAAGCCATGCACACGGCATGACTGCTTGGGGGCAGAACCTAAAACTGTTGCACTCACAGAGACAGAGAGCAGAAAGAGGGTTTCCAGGGGCCGCAGGTGGGGGCAAAGGATGGGAGACTTTGGTCAAAGGGTACAAAGCTTCAGTTTGGCAAGATGGCAGCTCTAACATGTTGACTATGGCTAATGATACTGTACTGTTGCTGTTAGAAGCCATCGAGTGTCCAGTACATAGTGACCCTACGCACAACAGGCAAAATACTAATGTCAGTGCTTCTTGGCTATTCATAGAGTTTTCAATGGCTAATTGTTTTTGGTGAGTGGATTGCTGGATCTTTTCCCCAAGCCTATAGCACCTGGTGTTCCCAGGCAATCTCCAATCCCAGTACTAACCAGGCCCAACCCTGCTTAGCTTCCAGATCTGACGGGATCAGATGCCATGGTGGGATGGCTGTGGGCAATACTGTACTAGACACCTGAAATTTCTTGGCGGGTACATCCTGGGTGTGCTCACCACACACAAAAAGCAGGACTACAAGGCTGGGCATGGTGGCACACATTTGTAATCCCAGCAGTCAAGAGGCCAAGGCAAGGGGATCAAGAGTTTGATGCCAGCTTGGACTACATAGTGAGACCTTGTCTCAAAACAGTACACAAATAAAGAAAGCAACTATGGGAGGCTAAGAATATATTAGCTTGACTGTGGTGGTTATTTCAACTTATACATGTATGAAATTTTCAAGTTGTACATCTTAAATACATACATACATTAAGAAGCCAGAATTTTTAAAGCCCCATCTTTTCTTTTTTTCAGTACTGAGGGGGTCAAACCCACAGCCTCATGCCTGCTAGGCAAGTGCTCTACCACTGAGCTCCATCCTTAGCCCCCATTTTTAAAAATGTTTATCCCTGAGACAGGGTGTAAATCACACAGGCTGTCTCTAGCCTCGAACATGGGATCTTCCTGCCTCTGCCACCGAGTTACCGTGATGACAGACGTGTGCTATGGCACCCAGCTAAAGCCCCCGTCTTTAATCCTGTAGCCCTGGCCTAGCTCAGCTTGAGAAGAGTTACCAGAGGCAAGACCTGAGTGGACACTGTGCTAACAAAATCAACACTAGGGACACCACACAGCTGCCAGACCCCACGCTAAGCTCACACTCACTCCTCCAACCACTCTGTTCTCGGGTGCCGCAGTGTGCTGGGCAGAGCCGGGCGGGGGGTGCTCAGAGTCACCTCCCAGGCACTCCAGGAGGGTGGGGCTGAGTCAGCCCCACCAGCTCCGAGTCGGGGCCTGCACGGCGCAGCGGGATCCTCCCCGCTCAGGGCACTCCGAAACCACACTTGTCTCACATCCAGCAAAACAGAAGCTGAGCACTAGGGAAACCACGGAGAGAGCCAAGTCAGCCACAGTTCCTGGCCTGTGGCCACAGGAAGCACGAGGAAGGTCTCTGGGGCAGCAGCACCACCTGGTGGCTGTCACTAAGGGCCATCAGGCAGCAGCTCTCTCTCCAAAGGCTACCATGTCTACCTCCTTCGGCCCACCAGACACATCTTCATACCTGTCCTGGGGATCATGACCCTGCCCCAGATACTGACACCCGGCTGCCTTCTTCTCTCTCCTACTACTGCAGGCAGGGCTTGGCCTTGGTGTTGCCATGCTGGAGTAATGAAGCCAGTGGCTGAGCATGAAGGACAGGGGCTCAGCCCAGGTTGCTGGACCCTGGCACCAATGCAGAGCAGCTGCATAGTTCTTGGCTGGGCCTGTCCTGGGCCCTGGAGGGAAGGCAGCAGCGTCCAGCCTCTACCCACTACGTGCCAGGAGCTCCCCTCCCCACCCACACCGTGACAACCAACAACATCTCCAGACACTGTGGGTGTCCCTGGGAGACACAGCCCCCCAGGGGAGGAGCGCTGATCCCCTGGTCTGTTCTGGCCTTGCCAAAGCTATAACCCTGGGCCAGGCCCTCTAACTCTATCAATGTCAGGATGAGGGCCCTCGACTCTGCCTCTCAGGGGTGGCTGCTACCAAGGAACAAATTGCACTTGGGAGGGCAGGTAATAGACTCGGAGTGCCAACCTCAGCAGCTGGGCAGTGGAACTGAAGCAGGAGGGTCGGGTCCGAAGTGCACACCACTGCAGCCTGGGGCCAAGTTTCTCCCCACCTTTCCTTCTCCAATACTGAGGCCGCTGGCTGATTATTCAGCAACTGGCTCTTCAATATCATGCCATAAAGAAGGGACACAAGCACCCCCAGAATCATTCAGCAGAGGGGAACCCTCTCTTAGCCCTCCACAGTACCCCACCACATGGGAGTCAACACAGCGTCAGGGACTGACCTGGGTCCCCAATGAGTTCACAGGCTGAAGTCCTCACCCCTAGTGTAACCGTATTTGGAGTCCGGGTTTTTGGGAGGTAATTAAGTTTAAATGAGGTCATAAAGGGGGACGTCCCCATAAGAAGAGGCAGAAAAGCCAGGTGTAGTGACGCACGCCTGTAATCCCAGCGGCTGGGGAGGCAGAGGCAGGAGGATCGCAAGTTCGAGACCAGAAGCAGTCTGCATAATTTGTCAAGACCCTGTCTCAAAAAGTAAAAAAATGGGCTGAGGGTGCAGCTCAGTGGTCCAGCACTTGCAAAACATGCAAGCATGAGGCCCTCAACCCCAGTACCGCAAAAAAAAAAAAAAAAAAAAAAAAAAAGAAGAGGCAGAGAGACATCAGATCACCAGATTGCTCTCTCTCCTGACCTCAGCATCACTCACATGTGCAGAGGAAGGGCTACTCCCAGCAAGAAGGTGGCTGCTATGGTCTGACTGTGTCCCCTAACAGCCCCTGTGTCAGAACCATAAGCCCTGGGTGGCAGTGGCCAGGGGTGGGTCTAATGGGAGGGGATTAGGTGATGAGGGATTAACATCTTTCCCGAAGGCGTCCTCACTTCTGTGGGACTGGACTAGTAACCCTGAGGGTGGGCTGCCAGAAAGCACATGTTCTGCCTCTTGGCATGGGTCTCTTGCCCTGGCCCCTTCTGCCATGAGCTGGAGCAACACAAGGCCCTCCCCAGATATGGCCTCTCAATCTTGGATTTCTCAGCCTTCAGAATCACCAGCCAAGGCAAACTTCTTTCCTTTATAAACAATCCAGTCTTAGGACAGGGGTGTCTGCAAGCCAGGAAGAGCCCTCGCCAGACACCCATCTGACGACAGCTACACCTCGGACCTCCACCCTCCAGAACAGGGAGTAAACGGGTTGCTACCATTTAAGCCCCTCAGTCAGAGCAGCCTGGGCAGATTAACACACATGGTTAAGCCCAGACACACAAAAGCCATGCCAAGCTACACGCTGCTGACACCCAGGGACAATGACGAGAAACGTCCTTACAAAGCGAGGTCTCGTGACTGATGTTCTCAAAGAGGATGTTCAAGGTCTGCAGCAGCTGGACGCACACATATCGGCCCGATTTCTGCCGCAGGATGTTCAAGAAGAACACAAACATATTCTTCTCCAGGAAGAAGCTGGGGAGAGAATGGGAAAGGGTCAGTGGTGTGCTCAACACGGGGAAACTGAAGTTACTCTCCGGTTACACCCACAGCACAAGCGTGCAGACCTGATCCTGCAAGAGCCTCAGGAGAGATGCCAGATCCCGTGGCCCACGTGGCCTTGGCTTCCAGACCACCCCGTCACCAGGATGCTGTCTTCCATGGAGGCCACTGTGCAACCTTTCAACCTCTTGCCCAGCCTGTGAGAACACCGCTGATGCCATGAAGAGAGGCACTAGGTTTCTGACGGGATGGGAATAATCTTTACCGACTAAACCATCGCATGGAGGCCTGAAACCCAACAAGCAGCACCTCCCACCACGTGTTCTGTATCCTAACATTTTCTCACTGGGCCTCTTTCCTCTGCTCTCCGTATCTTTAGTGTTACGAAAAAATAACAACTTGAATTCCGCTGGGGGATGAGATAAGGCTGAATAAGGAGCGTTTTAGTTTGCAAGTTGTCAAGTTTGTCATTTCCATATCTCAGGAAGAACTGGAAGGAAAGGTCCTGACCACTCCCCAAGTCAGTTTCTGCCATTTTTGCTCTGGGCAGGACCCTTGTCTGCATATGACCTGGGGATGACAGCTTTTGGGGATACACATCGGACAGAAGCCCAGTACCTTGCTTTTAGGGAAGAAAATGATGTTCTCACTTATTTGTTGTGTGTGTTCAAGCTAAGATCAGGCGCTGCCTCATTTGGAATATTCAGAAGAAATCCCTGCGGCCGCATGTGTGTGCTGGTTGACTTGGTTTGGGGTGTCTCTTCCCTCAGCTGTCAGCTCCACAGTGCTAGAATCCGGGTCGTGGCACTTCCTCAGTGCTACAAAATTTTGCTTTAAATCCATTAAAGGGTGAATGAATGAATAATATGACCTAAAAAAAAGTCCCTAAAATCTTTTCCAACTCAGACTCTGGGAGCCGGTGTGCCTGTCAATGCCATTCTCGTTGACCTTCAGGGCATCTCTGTCATCTGACCTATTCTGACTATCTTTGCTTCAGATCGTATGAATCAGTGACTTTCAAGTGGCACCAACACTCACTGCCTCAGTGACCAACTTGGGAACTTGTTAAAATATCTGCACTCAGATTTTGCCTCTGGGGCTAACTCAGTAGGTCTAGTGTGAAACCCCCAAGCCTTGATTTATGAAAACTAGGGGTGTGGGGGCTTCTTAGAAAAACAGTTGATGCTAGGGCTAGGGCAGGGAAAATACTAGATGAGTCTGGAGGATCTTACAGTATCAGGAAGTAAGGAAGCGCTCAACAAACAACAGGCTCGGGGCATGTCAGAGGGACACAGGAACCAACGTGACAGAGGCCACAGTGGCCAAGGCCAGAACCATCTGGGTAACAAAATAAATAATAGTATGGGGTTATAGCCCCAAGTATAAAATAAATATCCAGGAGTTCATAGTGATATAAGCAAATGATCAAATAAATCAATAAATGTGGGCGAAGAGACGAATCTTCCATGCAGAATAATTTCCAATGGTGTCTATGGATACTCTGCCCCTCCCAGAAGGTAGAGCTTAATCCTCACTTAACCCTCATCTTGAAAGCTGAGCTAGATTTAGTGAAACTTTTCTAAAGAAAAGTCTGAGAGAAGGGGAAAAGAGTAACTTTACAGTAAAGACACATGGCAGACATCACCTCAGCCAGGCAATGAAGGTTGACATGACGAGGGACACCCTGTGGATATTATGAGCACCCTGGTCTGGTGGCATGAAAAAGAAACTCCACCTCCACGGCACTCTTCCCCACAGCCCTGTCTAATCGTGACAAAAACATCAGACAAACCTCAGGATGCCCAGCCAGTATTCTTCAAAACTGTCAAGGCCATAAAAAATAAGAGAAGTTAAAAAACTATCACAGACAGAGGAGGCTGAGGTCATGTGATGACTGCATGCCCTGTGGGGGGCTGGATGAGGTCCTGGAACGTTATCAGGACATTAATGCAAAAACTGGCATAAGTCAAGTCTGGGGTTTACTTAATCGTAAGGTGCCATGTCACACTCTTAGTTGTGACAAAGTCATCCTATTGATATACTGATATATTGATATATTGATATTAACCAAGGGGGAACTAAACCAGGGCTATACAGGAAGTTTCCACTATCCTTGCAACTTTTCCATAACTCTAAGATTACCCCCTGAGCTGGGCATGGTGGCTCACACCTGTAATCCCAGCAGCGTGGGAGGCAGAGGCAAGAGGATCACAGGTTTGAGGCCAGAGGCAGCCTGCATAACTTAGTGAGATCTCATCTCAAAATAAAAAATAAAAAATGGGCTGGGAGTGCAGACCAGTGGTAGAGCACTTGCAAAGCATATGCGAAGCCCTAGGTTCAACTTCCAAGCACAGTAAACAGAAAAAACTTACCATCCGAATTTAAAATTGATTAAGAACAAAATTTTCTAGGGTACTCTTGGGTAGCAGTTTTGCAAATGCTGGCACTCGGAAAGCTCAGCAGTTTTTCTAAGCTGACAGATGGGTTCATGGTTTACAGCCTTTGCATTTTAGCTATTCAATAGGCACACCTGTTTTTATCATCACTGTCATCCATGAGTCCCTGCTCTGTACCAGGCACCAGACCTGGCACCAGGGAACTTTGGTTTTCTTCCTTAAAAATAAGGAAACTAGCTGGGTGTGGTGAAGCATGGCCGTAATGCCAGCACTTGGGAGGCTGAGTCAGGAGGACCGATGTGAGTTTAACACCAGGCAAGGAAACTGACGCTCAGGGTGACAAAAAGCCTGGCCTAAGCCTGCTTGTCTAGGCAGTATTAGGATGGGGAGAAACCTCTCCATGGGCTCTAAGTATGAGCGGTTCCTTCCTCATCTACCAGCTACAGGACTTGGGGCAAAAACAAGGAAACTGACAAGGCCTCCCCCGGGGACTAAGGGAGAGACTTACTGGACTGTCTCCTCAAAGCTCAACACTGTGCCCTCAGCAAAACCCCCACCCTGAAAAGAGCCCTTTCTGTTCACTTAGAACCTGACTGCCAGGACATTTTCTCCTGCCTTTGCGGAGATAATCAGATGCTGCTTGGAAAATTCTCCATGACATTTTCAAGTTCTCCAGAGACGCTCATTTTCATAACTTCCGTATTTGGGGCTAGCATGTCTATAGTGCTTCAAGGACATCTTATATAGGTAGCGATTGGGCAAGACCAAATTAGCATCGAGTCCTGACATCATCTGGAATGACTCATGGTACACATTCGGAACAACATTCAAGGGAAGAGGATGAGTCGGGAAAGAGAAGCACTGGAAACCCTTACTCAAACACAGAGCTGTCATTCTGATCTCCCCAAATCAGGATCTCAGTGATGGAACGGATGGTCTCCACCAGCAGGTTCCGGTTCTGTTCGGTGACTGTGGTGTTTTTGGTCAAAACGTGGTACAGATACCTGAGAGAGAAGGAAGGAAACAGATGGTGTTATGGTTTGCATCTAAAACATCCCTCAAAGGTCATGTGTTTGAATGTTTGGTCCTCAGGTGGCGGCACTGTTTGTGGAAGCTATGGGACTTTGGGAGGTAGGACCTAAGCTGCCTGGAAGTCGGTCACTGATGGCAGGCCTCTACAAGTTTTTCCCTGAATCCCAGTTCCAATTGCTTTCTCTGCTCTCTGCTTCCTGACCGCCATGATGTGAGGTTCTGTGCTATGGGCCCTGCCACCTGCTGCCACCATGCCTGCTCTGCTGCCATCGTGCCTGTCCTGCCACCACTGATCCTCTAACTATGAGCCCCCAATAAGTACCTCCTCCCATACGTTTGCTTCAATCAGTTTCTCTGCCACAGTGATGAACAAGTTAATACAAATGGTTACCAATCGATGTGAAAGCCAGGCCCAATGGCCACTAGGAGCCTTTGGGGTACAATACAGCAGTGCTTTTCCAGGTTTGGTTAGCACGGCTTCCTTTTCAGATTAGACATAACTCACCATGAAAAGAAAACAGCAGATAATGCTTTGAAGCATTAAAATACCAGGGACATGGCAACCCAAACTGAGATGAGAACATTGTCAAACCATTGAAGACAGCTAGCCATTCTCAAACTTCTGATGCAGAAGAACCATTGGGAGAGTTGGATAGAGTGGGGGCTCCTGGAGAGAGTCAGAGAGTCAGACTCAGGAGAGCTGAGAGGAGAGCAGGCACTGGCTTCTTTCACATGCTCCCCAGTGATCTGAGGCCAGCGGAGACACCTGGCTCAGCGCCAAGTGCCTGACATGGGCCTGGCAGCCGGGCGAATGCTGAGATTCAGAGACAGGTAGCTTCGGGAGGGTGGGTCCCAAGGCCAGTGGATGGGACAAAAATCTGTGCAATAAAGATTAACTTTGGGATGCCCATAATCCCCACCTAAAGTGCAATATGTCCACCAGAACTTATGGCTCAAGCAAACTCTGTGGTTCACAGTCCAGAGGCAATGAGTGATCTCATTTGCTGGGCAAGACTATTAAATCCCTTGTTAAATGGGCTTGGGACATTGTACGTCACCTACCCAAACAGGCCCAAAAGCCAGCTAGGACAGATGGGCCATCACGGTCCAGTTCTCAAGGCCTGTCTGCTGGTGGAGAGGGAGGCCAAAAGAACCATCTAGTCTAATCCTGAGCACTGTGGGGACCAGCAGGAAAGCTACAGTGATGGGAAGTCCAGAGACCCCAGAGCACAAGTAGCAAGTCTGGGTCATTTTGGGGGAGGCAGTAGATTATGTGGCTTCATTACAGATACTGGTACTAGCATGCCAGGGACTGAGCACAGGTACATCACCTACCACCTGGATGACAGTGAGCAAGCTGCTTCATCTCCATGCACCTCAGTCATCTTGTCTGTAAAATGGGACCAGCAACAGCACCTAAATATTTCAGCACCTACCTATTCTGGGCCTGCAGCCATAGCCCTGTGGCATCCGATCCCGTCATATCTCGGAAGCTAAGCAGGGTCGGGCCTGGTTAGTACCTGGATGGAAGACCGCCTGGGAACACCAGAAGCTGTAGGCTTGGGAGAAGGACCTGGCAACCCCCTCCCAAAAATCAATCTGCCATTGAAAACCCTATGAACAGCAGAGAAGCACTGACAATAGTGTTTCCCCTGTTGTACAGAGGGTCGCTATGAGTCGGATACCGACTCGACGGCACCTAACAACAACAAACAACAACAACAACGTATTCTGGTGGTGTTGGGAGGAACAAAGAAGTAAGAAGACAGATAACTATACTGGCAGTTATTATGCATGATACGAGTATTAGTTATGACTAGGTAATACTAAGGCACCTTCACAGACAGAGACTAGGTAGGGTGGTAAGTCCCGAAAGGAAATTCTAGGAGCTTCAGTGAGCTCCGTTGAGCGAGGGCTTCACATGACATTCAGACTCCCCTAACTTTAGGATGTGCCCATTGTCACCATTGCACAGGCAAAGGCAGCACCGGACACTTACGGACATTCAGCAGTTCCCCAGTCCCGTTCGCCAGGAGGCGTGGCCTGAGAGTTCCACTTGGGCCACAGCCTTGCCAGCCCTGGGTTCTCTGCCTGTTCCAGTGGAGCGCCTGCTGGTGTGTGGTGGCGTGCCCTCATGGGTTTGCTCCCTGGAGACTAATGCAGCTTAGAACCTTGTCACCTGTGTCCATGGACCATTCTCTTACCTTTTGGGAGGGACTGATTACAATTCTTTCACCCATTTTTTTCTTTAATTAACAGGAGTGGATTTTCTTATTTATTTAGCACAGTACTTTATATATTTTGTACATAAATTCTTCACTGGACATAAACAGTACAAATATTTACCTCGTGACTTGCCTTTTCACCCTTTATGATGGTCTTCTGATAAAGTACTTATTTTTAATGTAGCCAATTGATCAATCCATCCCTTGGACAGTACTTTTAGTATCAAGCTTAGAAAACTCTTACCTACCCCAAGGTCATGAAGTAATGCTGTTTTCTTATTTTCAAAATAATACTTTACTCTGGAACTGATTTTTTGCGGATAGTATGATGTATCAGCCAAAGTCAATATTTTTCTCCACGGAGATCAAGTTGACCTGGCACCATTTACTGAAAGGCCTTCATTTCTCCATTGTGCTCCAGTGTCACCTTTGTCAGTCATCAGGTGACTACAGGTGTGAGACTCTTTCTGGTTGCTCTACTTTCACTGATCTATTTGTCTACCCTTGTGCCTATGCCATGTGCCTGACATAGTGGCTTTATGATCAATCTTACCATAGGGGAATGTATGCCCTCAAATTTTTCCTTCCATTTTTTTCAACATTATATTGGCTTGGCTTGTCTCTGCATTTCCACATACATTTAAGAATTACCTTTCAATTTCCACAAAAATAACCTGCTAACATTCTCTTTGACTCTGCCCTAAATCTATAGCTAAATTGGGAGAGCTGACAACTTTACAATAATGTGGCATTATGATTTTTGCAGCATTTCCTGCCATTTCTGCTGGACAGGGGTCTGGCAGATCTTTTGTTAGATTGACTCCTAGGGAGTTGAAGTGTCTTGATGTAAAGGTGAGTGGTATTGTTTGGCACATCTACTTCTTAAAAGTCTACTGAAATGTAAAATTACCCACTAGATTTTAAGCCTAAAGCTCTGTGATGTTTACCCCTGTACCTTGCTCATTTTTTTGGGAAAAAAGGATGAGCAATGCCAAGTATACTCCTTTAGGTAACGTTTTAAGAAGAGACTCTCCATACACGTTTGCCTGCATGCACTGGGAGATAAATTGAATGGATTAACATTAATATTTTAATGTTGCATCTCATTTCAGAGCTTTGAGAGATCAAGCAATTAAAGTACCTCCGAGATATAACCAGTTTAATAACTTTCTGCTTACAAATGCTATACTCAGAGAGGTTAGAAACTCAGACAACAACAATAACAAAAGTGAAATGGAAGTCATCAGTCCTGTCTCTGCCCAGAGGTG
The DNA here is from genome assembly GCA_007922755.1 of Pedetes capensis. Classification (NCBI taxonomy): domain Eukaryota; kingdom Metazoa; phylum Chordata; class Mammalia; order Rodentia; family Pedetidae; genus Pedetes; species Pedetes capensis. The sequence goes on from VMDO01013350.1 coordinate 48,774, forward strand.
ACCCCTGCTGGAGCCATAATTTATTACCGTAATCTATTCCCCTGGGCCTTTTTCTTTGCTATGGTTATTTACAGTTGTAGCTCAGGTTCTAAGTCCATTTCCATGCCCATCTTTTTCCCCCACTTATGCCAAAATAAAAGCACTTCTGCTATTGACAAAGGTTTGCAAATGGCTACCTAGTATGCCACTGAAAAGTCAAGCCCAGCAACTACTCTTCAGAGGGGCATTAGGATTCCTGATAGTTTGGATGACTGACAATGTCACAATGACCATCTTTGTGTGCAGAGCTGAGTCCCTATCTCAGAGGAGTTTCTGAGGATAGAATGATCACCCTGGATATTTAACTATAGCAAATTAAGACTTCTCTCTTACAAAGATAACAACTGCTATAATTATAACATTTCTCTCAAATTGTGTGCACACATTTGGAACATCATCTCAGAAACAGATGAAGCTCACTACAGCAGGCTCTATTCCAAGTACTTCAGCTGTAGTCACTCACTGAAACCCCACAACCACCCCACAACCCTGCCCTGGGGAGCCTAGGATCTGGGGCACTGAGGCACCTGCCCAGGGCCCGCATGCAACACAGGAGGAACCAGGAATAGAACCAGCAGGCTGACTCCAGACCCCATGCCTGTAACTGGCCTAGAATAGAAAATGGAAACAATGAAGTAAACAAACATTTATTTACACGAAGTTACTCCAAGAAAACCAAAGTGCTAAGCCACCAACCACAAAGCCATGAAAACACACATCAGGTGGTAATGCAAGTCCTTCTGCCTGCCTGTACTCCGCTGCCTTGGAAAACAGCCAGAATCATCCATGCCAAGCAGAAGCTCTGTAGCCGTGGAGGCCCCACTCCAGACCCTTGCTCCCTGGCAAACTCCCCCGACAGGGGAGCTGGAGTCGGCAATGCCTGGAGACCGAAAACCTGCAGCCTTTTGCCAACGTGCAACCAGCACACTAGAGGTTTATCACCAACAACTATGGACGTAAACAACTCCTGCTTCCCCAGACCCTGCTTTCTCAAGAGAGTCTCTTATTTTGCAAGTTACACCATGGCAGATACTGAAACCCCATGCCCCACAAAAATTAATCCTTATGCCCATTTCAGAGAAAGAAATACTAGGCCCAAGATCATCTTCAGTGATAGGAGTTTCTGAGGATAGCTGTTGGTTTTTTGACTTGTGCCAAAATATGCCTCGTAGGACGCTCCTGTCGGAGGATCCTAAAAGCCACCCTCAAGCTGGAGAGGGGGAAAGGACATGCAGAGTGACAGGAGTCTGGGGGATGAGAATTCACCTCACAATTCACACTCACCACCAGGTAACAGTGTCTTGGGCATGGGAGAGAGGCAGGGGACACTGAGTGGGTTTAGCAACGGGGCACAGATCCATGAGGCATTCCCCAGAATCTCCCGCTCTGGGCCTGGACAGCCCCATCTGGTCAGTGTCCACCTTCTGGCCGGCAGGACCAGGAGGTGCTCTGGGCAGCACAGATCAAACAGGAGGGTTAGGGGAAGGTGTGCGCAGACAGTGCCTCTGGTGACTCACGCCGCAGAGATGCCAAACCAGGCCAGCAAGTGGGACTACGCCGGGTACATGGTGAGGGTGCAGGAGGCCTGGCAGCCCTGCAGAAAGCCACCACTCCCGCCCAGGTGCTGTGACCAAGCCGGCAAGAGCAAGCCGCCCACAAAAGGCTGGCCAGACGGCCTCTTTCACTCACCCGGCGACGAGCTGTGAATTGCTCACTAGGTGCCAGGCTCTGTGCAGACACCCACTGCTCAGCTGCATGAGCCACGTGTCCCTGCCTTTGTAAAGTGCGTGTTCACGTTGGGAAAGACACACAGACATGGATAAACAAAGACAATTTCTGACAGCAAAAGGATAAGCCTGCGGAACCCTGGCCAGCTTCCTGGGGGTCCAACACAGGGCTGAGATGAAGCCTGAAGTATCTCTGCAACGTAGCCGCTGGGCCACTCCTGAGGACGAGCAGACGGAACACAGTGACTGCTTGAGACAGTGAAAACAAACATGAGATCGGGGGAGAAGACAGCGAGACTCGCTGGCTGAAGCCACCAGCACAATCCTTAGGGAAACACCAATGTTTTAAGGACAGAGTGAGGCATCCGGCTGGGCAGGAAGCAAGGAGGGGAGCTGAGGTGGGAAAAGCGAAGGTGCAGACAGGTGGGCGGGTAAGGTGTATGCTCGTGAGGGGGAGGGGCCTTGGAGGTGAAATACAGGAGGATAACCACAGGCTGCCACTAGAACCCACCAGGAGAGGGCAGCGTCCCCATGGGGTGCCAGCCTCCAGGCTGGTCCTCCTCTGACCCCTTCTCCAAACTTCAGCCAGACTTTCAAGGGCTCCCCGCTGTTCACAGCCTAAAGTCCAAATTCCTTAACTCATGCACAAGGCCCGGGGGGATCTGGCCTCTGCACCTCGGGGTCCTACACCTGCCCCTTGCTGCAAGCCCCCCAACATTCCCTCACTGAACTGGAGTTCTGCATGAGCACCACTCCCCTGCCCCAGGCTTTCTCCCCACCCCCTCGTACATGGGGGTTGAACCCAGGACCTCATGCATGCTTCACAAGTGCTCTACCACCGAGCTGCACACTCAGCCCATTTTTGATTTTTTATCTTGAGACAGGGTCCTGCTATACTGCACAGGCTTCCTCTAGCCTCAAACCTGCTATCTTCCTGCCTCCCAGGCCACTGGCTTTTTTGCCCCAGGCTTTCTCAAACCCAACCTCCGGCGCCTGAAACCTCCTCTCTGCCACTCTGCCCCCAACTCCCACTGCCTGTTAACTACTCTTCTTTAGATCCTTCAGGTCTCCATTTACTGAGGATGTGCGTGGCACCCTGTTCTCCCAAACTAGATGGGCAGGAACAGCCTGGAGTGCATGCAGGCCCACAAGAATTCAGACCTGACAGCATATCAAGGACCCAGGAGGTGTGAGGTGGTGTGGATGATGTTCTAGACAATCAACCTGGCAGTACTGTACCCCAAGCTCTCAGTGCCATCTTGGCCAAGTTTGAACACCCTGAGAGCAGGCAAGCACCAGCCTGCTGGTGTACATCTGGGTACCAACCCCTGCATCTCCCAGGGAACCACTCCTTGCTCTCACCCTCTGTCCACTAGCGTGAGGAGAGTTGGTCACACCCCTGGCTCCACGGAGGCTTAGAACACCACAAGCCCCTTGCCAGGGTGACTTGCTCAGGAGGGCATGCGCCCCCAGGCTGGTCTGCTGAGACTGAATTCTGGCCTTGTGCTGGCAGTATTAGGAAAAGGAGTTCTCTGTACTCTCGGGATTGCTGAGCGGACATAACGGGAGCCAGAGGCCTCCTGAGCGACTCCAGGGAGAAGGAGGCAGAGCGAAAGGCAGGAAGAGGCAGCTTTACAGCAGCACCTCGTCTCAGCTCCGGAGCTGCCAGGACAGACCACCGAGTAACAGGAGCCAAGCCAACCTGTTAGGCGTGAGGCAATCCAGCTGGGTTTGTCACTTGCAACCAAAAATCTTCATCTCTACACAAAGGTGACTGAAGGAAGGCAAAAGTACCACAACCACATTCTATCAGTTTATGGGCCCACAATCCCCTTCAAGATGACACGTTGGTAGCGAAGCCCTCCATTAGTGGTGGTTCCGCTTTGTGGTGGGCACTTGTCAGTTAAAGTCGTAGCCTGGGCAATAAACCACTGATGATGTGTAGCAAAATAATCTCTTGACTCTTTTGATCTGCTTTAATTAAATCAACTAACTCAACTCAGTAGACAAAGACCCCAGGCACAGTTTCCCATTATTGAGTGAAAGTAAAACCCTGTCCAATGGGAAAGTTCCTTTCCAGTTTGTGAGCTAGGAGTGCCGTGAAGAATAAAATTCTAAAAAATGAGGAGGGTTTCCAGATGTTTTGTGCACCAAAACCAAAACAAACAACAATAAAAGCAAAAACAAACAAAATTCCCCCCAAATCTATTCTGAATCCTCTCAAGTATCTTAACCTTTCCTCTCCACTCACATTTCCCCGGATCAAGGCAAGACCGTGGTAGGAACTGTCACTTGTTATGGGTAAGGTTTGCTGAAGACTTTCCTGGTTTTAGCACTGGAAGTCCCATGCCCTGGGAAACCTTTCAGTCCCAGGCAAACCAGGACTATTGGTCACCCTATGTGTCAGACACAGCTCAAGGTCTTTCCAACCCCCAGCCTTGTTTCCTACAACTACCAGCTCCCCCCTTGACATGCCACAAACCCCAGGATCCCCCAGGTCTTCGGTCCCCCACATCTGGATGTGCCATGTGGTGACACCTACCTATCCTTGGGGACGCCCATCTAGTGCTGCCTCCCTCAGAAAGCTTCCAAGGAGGGACCTCAGAGATCCCTGGGCCTCACGAGATCCTGGCCCTTGACACTTTGTACCATCCCTGGCTCTATGATTGTCTCCCCCACCAGCCTGCAAACTCCCCCAGGGAGCGAGCTGTTCTGTGCCCAGGATGTTTACTCTCTCCGCCACATGAAGAACAGCATAAACCCTGAGTCGGGCACTAGCTATTCGTGACACTCTTTCCCAAGTCACCTTGGGACCTTCTGAGCCCATGCCAATCATGACACTAATTGCCAGGTCTCCCAGGATGCAATAGGGATTAAGCAGATCAGCTTGATCCAGGGCAGGCAGCTCCAGTTTCCAGCGACCTAAACAACGAACCTGGGCAGGTCCCAGCATCTGCAAAGGAACCTGAGACCCTTCTTACATTCCCAGGTGCGAACTCGCTGGGAAGATGTCCCATTGGCAATGAGGCTCAGCCAAGTCAGAAGTTTCCCCAAACTGGGAAGTTTTATTCAGAAAGACTGGGTCACACGTGCAAGCTCAAAAGTCAAGTCCTGGCTGTGATACTCCTCAGCTGTTGTCACCTTGGGGGCAAGAGACTTCAGACCCTTGAACCTTAGTTCTGCTTCTATAAAGTAGAAACAATGACCCCATAACTCATCAACTTAAGATAGAAGGGAATGAATGGCACACAGGAAGTTCTTAACAATACGGAATAAAGCACCCAGGAAACAGTAAAGTAATTTAAAAGGGCTAGAGTCAGGCAGGGGTGTGTGAAAGCCTGCAGGTACCTGGGTGCTGGCAGGAGGTCCAGCCCCTTGGGATAACTGCCCTCCCCTTCCCAGCCACATCCACCTACTTGATAAATTCCTGAAATCCTTAAGCCACTCCCTGCTCCCTTTCCGAGCCAGCTGCCCTCCCATTTTAAGATTCCGATTTCACTACCAACCCCTATCCATGACCTGGGCCTCTTTCTTCTCCTTCGCTTCTCCCACTGCCAAAACCATCCTGACCCCCACTCTTCGAGCCCCACACTTATTAAATGCCTGCCTGAAAGGACACGGCTGAGAATCACAGCACTCCCACCATCCCCAGGGCCAAATGAGAAGCACCCCAACTTAAGTCTCCTCTCATCAATCCTTCCCATGGACCTGTCTTCCTTTGACTGTTCGCCACCATCTTGCCAACCTCATCCTTCTTGCTGTCGTTGTTAGGTGCCTTCGAGTCACATCCACCTCATAGCAACCCTATGTACAACAGGACCAAACGCTCTCCGACACTGGGCTAGGCACAGGATCTTTTCTATGTTTAAGCCCATTGTATAACCACTGTGTCAACAGGGTTTTCAATGGCTGATTGGGGAGTGGGCTGTCAGGCCCTTCTCCCAAGCCTATAGCACCAGTATACCCAGGCAGACTCCCATCCAAGGACTATCCAGGCCTGATCCTGCTTAGCCTCTGAGATCAGATGGGATCAAACACCAGGTTGATATGGCTGTAAATCCATCCATTCCTCTTATTTACTCCTAAAAACCTCATGTGCTCTCTCAAAACCAGCCAGTTGCTCACCATCAAGGGTTTACTTACTTCTCTCCTCAGCAAGCCCCCTATCCCCCACTTTCCTCCTTGAAGTTGCTCCTTCCTCAAAGGTTTCTACCATCCTTCACTCTCACAACTTGCCCCCCAACTGCCCGGGCTCCTGCATGTTCTCCATCTACCCCTACTTCATTCACTTATTTTTTCATTCACTGAACTCCTACTGTATGCTTGGAACAGTGCTAGAACCTGGGAATACAACTGTGAACAACCTGGAAATATTAGTTTAAAGCTGTTGTTGTTGTTGTTGTTAGGTGCTGTCAAGTTGGGCCTGACTCATAATGATCCTATGTAGGGTTTTCAATGGTTGATAGTTTCAGGATTGTTTCAGGAGTGGATTAACAAATCCTTCTCCCATTTTTGTGGTGCTGGGGATCGAACCCAGGGCCTCAGAGGGCAAAAGATGGAGATAAGTAAAAATGAACAGAATAATACAAGGAATGAAATTAAGAAACAAATCTGACTGTAAGAAATTGGAGTAGGGTAAACACTTTAGGGAGGGTGGTCGGAGAAGGCCTTGATGAACTAATAAACACAACTGCCACAATTGGCCACCAGCCATGTACCACTCCTCTATCGCCCTCCATGCATGACATTACCAAATCCTTATACAATGTTCATCATCATCCCCATTTGCTGATACGGAATCGGACTCTTGGAGAAGTAAAATAATTTGTCCAAGGTCACACAGCCTTTAAGAGGTGGAGTCTGGATTTGAACCCAGGTCTGACGCCAAGGCCAGTCTCTCAATCTCTGTGTGCTCCTGGTTCTCAAGGATTCTGGTTGCTACCTGACCTCCCCCAGAGCTCTACTGCTGTTGGGCCGCTGCTTAGATGTCCTCTAGAAAACGCTTTGTTCTTCTATCCACTGTTCTTTACTGAGCACTTCTACACACTCCGAGCCTTTTGTTCTTTTATCCAACCAACCCTCAACATGATCACAGGAAGCAGGTACCGTCACTCTCTCCACTTTACAACCAAGGACGCTGAGGCCTGGAGACAAACACCTAAGATTCGAACCCACATCTGCCCGACTCCAGGACCCACGCCATGAGCCCCTGAGCAGTCCTGTCTCAGAAGTACCATCTCGGGAAGCTCGGGGGCCACCGTCCGTCCCCAGCAAGAACAGAGCCCGCGTCCACAAACCCAAACCTCACCCCCTTTACTTCCTAGGTGGGGACTGGGAGACTCGGAGAAGCCGGGCGACTTATCCAAGGTCACGGCCAGGAGCGCCAGGGTCGGGGTTCGCGTCCAGGCGCCCCGACTCCGGAGCCCCGGCCGGTAACCCCCACTCGGCCTCCCGCGGGCGCCCCTCCCGCCCCCCACCTCCCCTCTCACACCCCCCAGCGACCCCCGACCGCAGCCCCACGCCCGGCCCGCGGCCTCCCCGCCGCCCCCCGCACACTCACTTGAGGTGGTCCAGGGAGTGGATGTTGCGGGAGGATTTGCCGTGGCCCCCGCCCACCCAGCTCCGCGAGCGGCCAAACATCCTGGCGGCGCCGGCCCGTGGCTCGCCTCACGCTCTCATGCCCGCCCGGCGTCTGCGGCGGCAGCACAGGCGGAGGAGGCAGCGGCGGGGGTGGTGGAGGGACCGCCAACCACCTTCCTCCCCGGCCCGCGGCCCCGCACTGACATTCAGCCGGAACCGGCCGTTCCACCGCCGCGCTTTACGGCCGCCGCCACGCGAAATGCTGGGAAATGCAGTTCGCCCTCGAGGCCCCTGGCAACAGGACTCTGCGTGCGGACTACAAGGACCGGCATGCACCGCGCGGGCCCCCAGAAAGAGGCGGAGCCAGGGGAGGGGCGCACGCACGCTGTTTTGGTGGGCGGGGCGGGGAGCCTATGGGCAGAGCCCTGGAGGGTGGCTGGGTGATGGTAGGAGAAGCAGTCATGAGGATGTTAGCAATTATTAGCTTTGTACTAAAAATAAGAACAGGGGCCGGCGCGGTGCCACGTGCCTGTAATCGCACCTACTTCCCGAGGCTGAGACTGGAGGATCCTAAGTTCGAGGCCAGTCTGGGCAATTTGGCGAGACCCTATCTCAGTCTTTTAAAAAGGGGTGAGAGTGTAACTCAGTGATAGATCACCTACCGAGCATGCTGAGGCCCTAGGTTCAATCCTCAGTACTGTGGGGAAATGAGATAGCGCCTGGCCTATAGCATGTGCCACTGTCTAAAATGCTTTACCAATATTAAAGTATTTAATTCTCACAACATCCCTATTATTATTAACCTCATTTTATTTTCCATGAAGCTGAGTCACAGAGGTGTTGACTTACCCAAGGTCACTCAGTTAATAAGTGGCTGAGGCAGGGTTTGAGCCCAGGTATCCTTATTTTCATCCTCCAGTGAAACAGAACTGCACCAAATCATATAGCTCTGTCCTCAGAAGCCCTTTCCCTTCTCCACTTCCATTTAAAAGTACACGTTGGAAAATTCTGCAAGTAACAATGTACCAAAACTGAACACTCTGTAATTTCAGAAGATTTCTCCAGTCTTCACCCCAAATCCATGCCATTGCCCAAACTACCACATTAAAAAGGAAAAGGAAATGCTAAGCTTTCTACATGTGCCAAAATATATTTAAATATCCTTCTGGGTTGGAAGTAGGAACTCAGTGGAGGACCCCCTCTTCAGTGGAAGACTTCCCTCTTCATCCATTTATTCATTCATTTCTACATTTTGTACTTAAGGCCTAAGATGTCCCATTAAGAAGTGAGTCAAGTACCAATGTTTTCTTTGATGCTTAGGGCATAGTTTGGGACATAGTAGATGTTCAGTAAATATTGGCAAAGTGAATGAATGGTTTGGTTTTTCTTCCAGGAATTGGAGAAATAAAGAGCGGTGCAGGATTAATGATTTGCTCTGTAATTCATCTAGAAAGAAAATCACGGAGGAAAAAGTAGATTCTGGACTCCAAAGAAAAATGCCCAGGCCCAGCAGTGTCCAGGGTTCCTCCATTTCTGTGGGCCTTGGTTTCCTCATCTGTAAAGAGGCAACACCCTGCACTATCTTGTTGGGCTCCAATGACAATGCATGCCAAGCACCCAGCTCAGTGTAGCCTTAAATATAAAACGTTCATTAAACTACTCTAGAAGGTGCTTTGGGCAGGATCAGTCTCCTGAAGATGTACAATGGTCATCTGTGAGCAGAGGAATCTGGATGGGATAGGCTGCTTTTTTGTGTACCTTTTAGTTGCTTGACTCTGTAGCCACGTGAAGAAGTAGTAGTAGATTTTATTAGTAGTAGTATTTTAACATGATTATAAAGTAAAAACAAAACAAAAACAAAACAACAATAAGCAACCTTACTGACCTAAGATTTGACTTGATTGAGACTCTTCATTGGACGTTCCCAAACCCTATAACACAGATCCCCCTTCAATGGGCATACCTCCCAGGAGTCAGCATTTGGAGAGGCGAAGGGGACACTGATTGATCTTCCACCATGAAAAACCGATGCTTTGGGAATGTTCCAGATTTTCAACGGACTGTCACCCGTCCCCCACGCCGCCTCCTTTTAAACTGGGGAAACTGAGTCCCAAGGAGGCGTGAAGCCATACCCAAGTCCAGCAAGGTGCAAAGGAGGCTCGCGGTTTCCTTCAGCTTTTGTAGTCTCAGATGTACCTAAGTTTGAGTTGCGTGCTCTTTTTCCCCTCCCTCTTACCCCCTAGGACCCGCGAGCGGAGCGGATTCGCGATCCAAGTCCAGAAAAGCAACTCAATAACAAGTGCCCAGTCGCGGAGCGAAGAAACGCCCACCCCGGGATTTCTCGGCCAATGAGCGCGGCCCAGAGGCGGAGGGCCAATGAGCGCGGGCCAGAGGCGGCGGGCCAATGGGCGCGGGCCAGGGGCGGCTGGCCAATCAGCGCAGGGCCGTTAGGGAGGCGGGGCTCGGGACGCTAGCCGGAGCGCAGCGCTGCAGCCGCAGCTATGGGCT
>VMDO01013351.1:0-34485 GCA_007922755.1 Pedetes capensis
AGACAGAGTCTCGCTAAATTACACAGACTGCCTCTGGTCTCAAACTTGCAATCCTCCTGCCTGGGATTACAGGCATGAGCCACAGCACTTATCTACAACAGGTACTTAGAAACTGCTTTTGCTAAAAAGTACTGAAACCTCACTTGGATCCACATAGAAACTGCTTTTGCTAAAAAGTACTAAACCTCACTTGGATCCACATGATAACCAAAACCAGGATAAAAGCCTGACATCTCTGCCTTCATGTTGTATCTATCTCCTTTACTTCAGTCGGTCATCTGCATGATGAGATACCCAGGCTAACCAAACACCATACCTTTGCTAAAGTTTGACCTCAAGGTCATTTTGATTCTTAGAAAAAACCACAGAGCTATATTCCAAGAGATACAGGCATAAATCAAAGGGCTGCAGATGCAGGCAGTAATCACTGAGAACTCCCAGACCCCCTGATAAGACAGATAACATGCCTGAGTCAACCTTCAACCCCCAGCACATCTTAGATCAAAAGACTGACCAAACCTGCACCACCACCCCTTTACCCCTACCTGCAATCCTCAATAAAAGCCCTTACCCAACAATGAGTTGGGGTCCGACACTAAACTGCTGTGTCGGTGAAGTGTGGCACCCTCGAGCTCAAGCTTTAATAAAGGCTCTTTGTTCTTGCATGCGACCTTGGGCTCCCTGGTGATCTTTGGGGGAACTCGAACTCTGGGCATAACACATGAGGCACGACAGAAAGGCAAGAAATTCGGGGGAATGTGAGAAGGAAAGGGCTTTTCACCTTAGGATCTGGTCTGAGTCTTACCTGCTAAGAAATCTAGCACAATCAGAAGAGGAAGTCTGCTATGAGAACTGCTGGCATCAAAAACCAGTGTCTCCCTAGGAATCTCACCAAACTAGATTATGGACTATAATTGAAGTTAATAGACCTAGGCAGAATAAAAGACAGAAAATTTGAGAGACATGGGAGAGAGAAAAGCCCCTCATTCTAAAGTCTGATGACATCTCCCACTGACAAAAAAAATTCCAACAACTTTAACTCAAGGAATCTACTCAGAACCCCCACTGCTTGAGGGTGAACAGTGCCTAACTGACAAAATCAGGAAAGATCACCTTCCTAGGGGCTCTCAAACAAGAGTGTTGGAAATAACAAATAGGCTATGCTTACTTAGGTCCTGAATGTTTATGACCTTTGAATTTAACATTACTAGCTTCCCTCTCCCATTCCCAAGCCTAAACACTGCACTCCATAAAATCGCCTTACAATTTAAATTACACAAGGAAATTCTTTGGCCTGTAGCCGTACTACTGTGGCGTCTGATCCCATCATATCTCGGAAGCTAAGCAGAGTTGGGCCTGGTTAGTACTTGGATGGGAGACCACCTAGGAACACCAGGTGCTATAGGCTTGGGAGAAGGACCGGCAACCCACTCCCCAAAACAATCAGCCATGGAAAACTCTATGAATAGCAGAGAAGCATGACAATAGTTTTTCACCTGTTGTACATAGGGACGCTATGAGTCGGACACTTACTCGACGGCACCTAGCAATAACAAACAACAAAGGAAATTCTTTAGAATAAGAGGAATAGGTAAACTAGCTCATGTTACCTTTTCTTATAGTAATTTTTTGACTCTACTTAATTCTTAAACCTTGTTTAATCTTTAAACCTAGTTAGAAAAAGGCAGAGAATTTTATGAAAAGAACACACACACACACACACACACACACACACACACACACACACACACACCCCTGCAGCCATAGCACCCTAACATCTGATCTTGCCTGATCTCAGAAGCTAAGCAGGGTCGGTCTGGTTAGTCCTCGGATGGGAGATTGCCTGAGAATACCAGCTGCTGCAGGCTAGGGGCAAGAACCTGGAAATCCACTCCCAAAACAATCCACCATTTAAAACCCAATGAATTAGCAGAGAAGTACTGACATAGTGCTGGGTATGGCACAGTGTCAGAGAGTGTTTTGTTCTGGTGTACATAAGGTCACTATGAGTCGCTCAAGTGTCTGTTTAAAAATTGGTGATGCCTAATTTGTCTCAGGGGCTGGGATTTAGCTCAGTTGGTAGAGTGCTGCGCTGCAGTCTCTGAGGTCTTGAGTTCAATTCCCAGAACCGCAAAAATGGAAGAAGGGCCTGGCAATCCACTCCCAAGGCAATCCCGATACAGTCACCATTGAAAACCCTATGAGGGTCGCTATGAGTCGGATAACGACTCCACAGCACCTAACAACAACAACAATTTGTCTCAGTCTCCTTTGAGACTGAAGGCACAAAGAGTACCTGAGGCATCTGGCTGTCAGCTTATCCAGTGGCCTATTCCAGACCCCTAAAACAGAGATTGAAAGTCTCTAGTGATTGTCCTAAACCTGCAGTCACCTTGGATTCCAGGAACAACAGAGCCTTGCAGAGAGACCACCATTATGAGATCACCCCTAAACAGGAGCAATCATCTCATGGGGACAGACTTGTCCCCTCAAGCAATAAGGACCTTGCTGGGCCACTTTGCAAAACCAGAACTGAGATGATAGTCAACCAGCCCACAGTTTGACCAAGACTGCCTAATTATGCATACTTCTTGGCCCCTACCCCAATTCATCCTCTATTTAAACCTATAGTCTGAGCCGGTTGCAGTGGCACATGCCTGTAATCCTAACTACTCAGGAAACTGAGGCAGAAGGATCATGAGTTCGAGGCCAGAGGCAGTCTGCGCAACATTGCAAGACCCTGTCTCAAATAAAAAGTAAAAATACAAACTAGGGGTGCAGCTCAGTGGTAGAGCACTTGCCTAGCATGTGCAAGACCCTGGGTTTGACTACCCAGTACAAAAAAATAATAATAAAAATAAATAAATTCAAAGCTCATGACAGTACCCCAAAGATGGACTGAAATGCTTGATTTCCATCTTCCCCAAATGGCTATCTTGATATACACTCAACCCTCTGTGTCTATGGGTTCTTCCCTGTGGATTCAACCAATGGTATAGAAAATGCTCAGAAAAAAAATGGCATCTGTACTGAACACGTAGGATTTTTTTTCTTGCTGTACTGAAGGTTGAACCAGGGCCTCGCGCTTGCATGCTTTGCAAGTGCTGGACCACTGAGCTGTACCCCCATCCCATTTTTTTGAGACAGGATCTCGCTAAATTATGCAGACTGTCCCTGGTCTCAAAATTGCAATCCTCCTGCCTCCACCTCCTGAGTTGCTGGGATTACAGTAGTGTACCACCACGCCTGGCAGATATTTTCTTGTCATTATTACCTAAACAATACAGTATAACAACTACACTTGTAAATAAATGCTACACTGTAGCATTTATATTGTATTAGGCATTACAAGTCATCTAGAGATGATTTAAAGTACACAGGAGGATGTGTGTAAGTTCTATGCAAACGCTACACCATTTTATATGTGTCTTAAGCATGTGGGGATTTTGGCAGGGGATCCTGGAACCAATCCCCCTGAGGTAGATACCATGAGGGATGACTGTAACGTTTTCACAGTTTTTTTTCTCTCCCAGAGCTGGGGATCAAACCTGTGACTTTGTGCGTGGTAGTAGGCAAGTGCTCTACTACTGAGCCACATCTTTGTTGTTGTTGTTGTTAGGTGCTGTCAAGTCAGTACCCAACTCATAGCAACCCTACATACAACAGGTGAAACACTATTGTCAGTGCTTCTCTGCTGTTCATAGGGTTTTCAATGGTGGATTGATTTTTGGGAGTGGGTTGCCAGGTTCTTCTCCCAAGTCTTCAGCACCTGGTGTTCCCAGGTGGTCTCCCATCCAAGTACTAACCAGGCCCAACTCTGCTTAGCTTCTGAGATCTGATGGGATCAGATGCCACAGGGCTACAGCTGCAGGCTGAGCCACATTTTTAGCCCCACTTAATTTTTTAAAAAAATATATGAAGTATAGTTTTGGGGTTATTTTGTGGTGTGGCAGAATAAACCTAGGGCCTTGCACATGCTGGGCAAGTGCTCTACCAATGAATGACATTCTCAATCCTTGGTTTGTTGAGATGGAGGCTCAGTATGTATCTCAGGATGGACTTGACCTCTGTATGTAGCTCAGGTTGGCCTCAAACTTGCAATCCTCTTGACTCAGCTTCCCAAGTGCTGGAGTTACAGGTATGTGCCACCATGCTTGGCTTGAAGCATAGGGATTTTCTGTTTGTATCTTTTGGAGATAGGTCTATTCTTGCTAAGCCTTTAGTCTGTGATGATCCCCAGTTTACAGATGAAGGAAGTTAGGCCCATAGTGTTGAAGTACCTTGTGTGAAGTTACATACCTGGTAAAATATTAAGCAGGAATTTGAATCCAGATCTGACTTCTAAAGTGCAAAGATGACTAAGAAATTCTAGCTGGATGTGGTGGGGCACACCTGTCATCCCAGCAACTCAGGAGGCTGAGGCAGAAGGATTGCAAGTTCAAGACCAGAGGCAGCCTGCACAACTTAGCAAGATCTTGTCTCAAAATAAAAAAATAAAACAGAGGCTGGAGGTGCAGTTCAGTGGTAGAGCACTTGCCTAGGATGTGTGAGGCTCCCACAATACAGAAAGAAAAAGAAAGGAAAGAATGAAAGAAGAGAGAGAAAGAAAAAGAGAGAGAAAGAAAGGAAGAAAGTTCTAGGCAGATGGAATGTGGGGTGGGAGGTGATTTACTTCTTCTCTAATAGATACAAGGGACAGGGAAAGAAGAGGTAGGCGCGAGAGGCTGACAAGAGAGGCTTCAGAGATGGGCAAAGCCCAATCACAGAGACCCCTGCAGACCCTGTTAAGCCATTGAAATGCACATTGAAGAAATGAAGAAACAATCCTTAGTTTGAAATAGTGGGAATAACAATCACTGTGCTTTTTTATGTCCCTCACCCTGGTGGCAGTGTGACATGTGCATTTAAAGAAAGAGAGAGAGGATGGGATCAGAAAGACATTTAGAATACTACTGCAATTTGTTGTTGTTGTTGTTAGGTGCCCTCGAGCCGGGTCCAACTCATAGCCACCCTCATGGGGTTTTCAATGGCTGATTGCTTTGGGATTGCTTCGGGAGTGGACTGCCACATTCTTCTCCCATTTTTGTGGTGCTGGGAATTGAACCTGAGTCCTCAGAGAGTACAGAGCAGCATTCTACCAACTGAGCTAAACCCCAGCCCACTACTACTGCAATAGTCCTCTACAATCAATACCCGCAGAAGCAGAAGTCAAGAAATCAAAAGACACATTGCACCATGAAAATCTGTTGCAAAAGACCTCTTTAAAGTCTTGAAAAGTAAAGATGTCACATTGAAGACAAAGGTGCACTGACTCATGCCATGATATCTTCAGTCACATCGTATGGTTCTAAAAGCTGGATGTTGAATAGAAAGGAAAAGAATTGAAGCTTTTGAATTATGGTGCTGGAGATGATTATTGAATATACCATGGACTGCCAAAAGAACCAACAGATCTGCCCCAGAAAAAGTACAACCAGAGTGCTCCTTAGAAGCAAGGAAGGCTGGGCTGTGTCTTACATATTTTGGACATGTTAGTCAGGAGGGACCAATCCCTGGAGAAGGACATCATGTTTGGGAGAGCTGAGGGTCAATGAAAAAAGGAAAACGCTCAACTACATGAATTGACACAGTGGCTGCAACAATGGGTTTAAATATAAAAGAGATTGTGTGCCTGGCACAGAGTCAGGGAGTGTTTTATCCAGTTGTACATAGGGTTGCTATGAGTCAGACCCGACTGGATGGCACCCGCAAACAACACTGCAATAGTCCAAATAAAGTGTATAATAATGGCCTGAAGTAAAAATAGGATGGGGCTTGGGTATAGTTCAATGGTAGAGTGCATGCTTATCACATGTGAGGGCCTGGGTTCAATCCCCAACACCACAAAACAACAACAGCAGCTGCAGTGAGGATGGAGCATATCAAGGGGCTGGGAAGACTTGAAGAATATTATCTCTAGGGTTTGATGACCAATTAGATGTAGAAACTGAAGATTATAAGGAGGACATGAGATCTATTTGGAATAAGAAGAGTTTGATATATGTATGAGACATCCACATACATAAAAGGGTTAAGGAGAGCATTTCTCAAAGAGGTTGCCCGAAAAATAATGGTCTTCTAGGACATTGTTAAGCCCTCAGGACATAGCACTGTGGCATCTGATCCCATCAGATCTCAGAAGCTAAGTAGGGTCGGGCCTGGTTAGTACTTGGATGGGAGACTGCCTGGGAATACCAAATACTGCAGGCTTGAGAGAAGGACCTGTCAACTGGCTCCCAAAATCAACCCGCCATTGAAAGCCCTATGAATAGCAGAGAAGTACTGACAAAATGTTTCACCTGTTATAAATAGGGTCACTGAGTCAGACACCCACTCAATGGCACCTAACAACAATAACAGGACATTGTTGTTGTTAGGTACTGTCAAGTTCAACCCAACTCATAGCCACCTTATGTACAATAGAATGAAACACTACCCAAAACTGTGCTATGCACATGATCTTTTTATGTTTGAGCCCAATGTTGCAGTTACTATATTTCTTTTCATTTTGAGCCGAACCACATCAGCAAGTGGAGGTCCCAGGGGCTTTACTCCATTCCCATCATTCAGGTTGACTCTACTTTAAAGAGGCAACTCTTCTCCAGTATTTCTTGAATGCCTTCTGACCTGGCTGGCACATTTTCTGGCACTATATTTGACAGCGCTTCTCTGCTATCCCGAAACTAGTTGCTTCGGGAGTGGGCTGCCAGATTTTTCCCTAATAAGTCTTACTCTGTAAGCTCACCTGAAGCCTGCCCAGCATGGGTGGTCCTGCTGGTATCTGAAATACCAGTGGCATAGCTTTCAGCATCACAGCAACATGCAAGCCCCCACAGCACTACAAACTGACAAACACATAGAGGTCTAGGACATTTGTTGTTGTTGTTGTTAGGTACCATTGAGTCAGGTCTGACTCATAGCAACCCTATGTACAACAGAATGAAACACTCTCCAACACTGTGCCAGGCACATGATCTTTTTTATGTGCAAGCCCATAGTTGCAGACACTGTGTCAATCCATCTAGTTGAGGCTCTTCCTTTTTTTCATTGACCCACCACTCTCCCAAACATGATGTCTTTCTCCAGGGATTGGTCCCTCCTGACATGTCCAACATATGTAAGACACAGACTAGCCATCCTTGCTTCCAAGGAGCACTCTGGTTGCACTTCTACGATGGATATGTTGGTTCTTTTGGCAGTCCATGGTATCTTCAATATTCATCTCCAGCACCATAATTCAAAACCATCAATTCTCCTGTCTCCCTTATTCAAAGTCCGGGTTTCACAACCGTATGATGCAACTGAAAATACCACAGCATGAGTCAGAAGCACCTTTGTCTTTAATGTGACATCTTTATTTTTCAACACTTTATTTGGGGGGGGGGATTTGTCAAACATTATTGAGCATTTTTTAATAGGCCAGGCATGGTGCAAAGCACTGAGATATAACAATGATTAGCGCTGAGGTATAATAATGATTATGACAAAGTCTCTCAAGGAGCTCACAGTCTAATGATAAGCTACAGAGTAAACTGAGGCACGGGGTGGTAAATGACTTACCCACTGAGGTAGAAATAGCTAAGTGCTTAGAAAGGTAGGACTAGAGCGAGAGAAGACAGGGTACAACTAATAGCAAATACGACCCCTTTGATTGAGGAGCAAGGTTACATACAGAAACACAATACAAATCTGCTGCAAAAAGCCTAACAGAGTTTCCAATTTCACCATGATTGAATTCATGATGGTATTTCTATACTGGACCCCAAAACCTTGGGGCACACCATCAGTCTGCTGGGAAATAGTAACTCTGCAGGCAGCTTAAAATCAAGAAATATCCAACACCAATTTTAGCACTGGAAACCGTGTTAAAATACTTTAACAAGTCTATGAACTTAAATGTATAGCACATTTATGATACTTCTACATGTAGAAATTTGGAAAAACTTTCCTCTAACCCTCATTCAGAGGATTCTAATAAGCTACAGATACCAAGGAAATTAGAACATTTGTCTGTCACTTTCCATACATACATTATTTTGGCTGTGCGAGGGTGAAAGGTACCACTTTACCCATGTTTCATAAGTGATATAAACATTATACAGATATATACAAAAACATCACATTTAGCTCCATGTGTACACCTAGCCAATGTACAGCACTTAACTGCAAACGTGAACCAGTGTAAGGCAACTTCTCTTGTGATACGTGACATAATCCTTCAGTTTGGGGCAAAGTCCACAGACCGGTCTGCTGGGCCTGATGTCTGTTTCCAAGATACTCATCATGATAGCTATTTCAGTAGTCCAGATCCCGATTTCACTGACAAAAAGCAGTAAATGATTATAAAGAGTTGTTTTTAAGTGCAGAAACCATTATTATCCAGTAATGTAAGTAGGGAGCTACTCAAAGACATAACTGGCCTCATCGCTGCTACTAAGGAGAACACTTCACGGGTGACTTATTGCTCTGAGAATCCAATTGATGCATAATTCACACGAAGGATGTTCCCCAAAACTGTCAATTCACTTCTTAAATGCTGTCAGATGCTCACTTCAAGCAATTCTTCACTTTACTGAGGAGGACTGTCTTCTTTCTCAGGGCACTCTGGGGATTTGCTCTTAGGTGAAGAGGTCCCTAGTCCACCAGAGGTTTTACCATTTGAGTGGTTCTGTTTCACTTCACACAAATACACATTAATGGGTCCTTTGGTGCTCCTTATATGTACCTCAAGGGAGTCTTCTCTGGGAGGTAGAACATCGAGTCTGGTTTCCTCTGGAGCCTTAACTGCAATAACAATCTGTTCATGGAAAGCTTGAATGCTATGAATATCTTGGTAGGTCACATATGCCAGTCTTTCATTTTCTTTGTCATCTGTCAACTCAAACAACTGCTGAGCACAATCCTTAATTAACTCATCCAAAGCATCTTCCATTGCTGATAGGCTGGTAAGTTCCTCCTGCAGCTTCTTTTGTTGGGGTACTGTTCCAAAATTAAGATCATATCCTATCCACCGAATATGGTTCTTAGACATTTTTTCAACTAGTTTGATGCCATCTAAGACGTTGGTGATGTCGTACACTCTCCGTTTTCGGACTCCCAGTTTTGTTGCAACCTTATTTAAGTCAAGAATGCCACTAGGAGCAGATCTGACAAGATCCATAAATTTTCGAGTTAAATGAACCAGTGATACATCAAATCGAGGTCTCTTCACTTTCAGACCTTTTCTCGCAGGCTGGTATTTATTAGCTTCTAAATTATTCCTTATTTTGGGTGGCAGCAGGCTGTCCACGTTGAGGGGGTCCCACAAGCAGCGCTGGTCTGTGTCCTCAGCCCGGGTCACTGGCCGGCTGGGCGCTCTCCTTCTCCGCCGCTGCTGACTCATGCTGCTGAGCTGACAGCCCCGCGCCCCTTGAGCCCCGCAAGCTCTCCTGCCTTCTCCGGTGGGCTCGAGTTGCCTCGGATCCCAGGCTCCCGGCACCGAACGGATCCGCGGCCTGCTAGGGGGCGCCACCTGCAGAGGCCGCCCTACCAGCAGACCGACGCGCGCGCTACAGCCTTACCAGCCCCAGCGCTCCAGCTGCAGGGGTGAGGAGACCTGGTGACCCACGGCGCTCTGGAGGCTGACTCCGCCATCTTCCCGCATGCGCAGTGCTCCGCCCCTCCCTTTTCAACACTTTTAAAGAAGTCTTTTGCGACAGCTTTTCTCAATGCAATATGTCTTTTGATTTCTTGACCGCTGCTTCCGTGGGTGTTGATTGCAAAACCAAGCAAAATCTTGGACAGCCTCAATCTTTTTCCCGTGCATGGGGAAGTTGTGTACTGACCCAGTTGTAAGGAGTTTTGTTTTGTTGATGTTCAGGTGCAATCCATACTGAAGGCTGTGTTCTTTGATCTTCATCAGTGTTTCAAATCTTCACTTTCAGCAAGCGGAGTTGTGTCATCTGCATATCACAAGCTAATGAGTCCTCCTCCAATCGTGATGCCATGTTCTTCTTCATAAAATCCAGCTTCTCGGATTATTTGCTCGGCATAGAGATGGAAGAGGCATAGTGAAAAGATACAGTCCTGATGCACACCTTTCTTTCTTTCTTTTTTCCTTCCTTCCTTCCTTTATTTCTTTCTTTCTTTCTTTCTTTCTTTCTTTCTTTCTTTCTTTCTTTCTTTCTTTTGTACTGCGGGTTGAACCCAGGCCTTCGCGCTTGCATGTTTTGCAAGTGCTGGACCACTGAGCTGCACCCCCAGCCCTTTTTTCTTTCTTTCTTTCTTTCTTTTTAGTTTTTGAGACAGGGTCTCGCTAAATTACGCAGACTTTCTCTGGTCTCGAACTTGCGATCCTCCTGTCTCCACCTCCCAAACCGCTGGGATTACAGGCATGCACCACCGCGCCCGGCCATGCACAGCTTTCTTGAGTTTAAACTAGGCAGTGTTTCCTTGTTCTGTTCAAACAAATGCCTCCTGGTCTATGTACAGATTCCTCATGAGTACAATTAAATGGTCTGGTATTCCCTTTCTTCACAATGTTATCCATAATTTGTTATGATCCACACAGTCAAATGCCTTTGCATAGTCAAAATATAGACATCTTTCTGGTATACATCTTTCTGGTATACTCTGTATACTCTGGTATACATAGCAGTAGCTATCTCACATCAGCAATGATGTCCCTGCTTCCATGCCCTCTTCTGAATCCGGCTTGATTTTCTGGCAGTTCCTTGTCTATATACTGCTATAGTCACTTTTGAATGATCTTTAGCAAAATTTTGTTTGTGTATAATATTAAGGATATTGTTCTATAATTTCCACATTCAGTTGGATCCCTTTTGTTGGGAATAGGCACAAATATGGATCTCTTCTAGTCAGTTGGCCAGGTTGCTGTTCTGTGAATGTTAAAGGAAAAGCTGGGGGAAGGCCCTCCCCCATGGTAAAAGAAGCTAGGGAAAGTGGGGCATGGTGATGCATATCTTAACCCCAGTACTTTGGAGGCTGAGGCAGAAAGGTCATTAGGAGTTTGAGGCCAGCCTGGTCTACGTAGCAAGTTCCAGGACAATCTGGGCTATCCAGCAAGACCCTGTCTCAAAACAAACAAACAAGCAAAAATTTATATAAAAAAAAAATCTGGCTAAACAGGTTCAAGTATTTAATATACTAATATTCATCCTGAACTTCCTAAAGTAAGAGGCTTTCCCAAAGCTCTTTGGTCAGGGACTTGTTTCTCTTCCCATAGGGTAAAGAACTCTTTCTGAAATGCTTGTTTCCAGCTTAAGAGAGAAAAACATGGAATAACACCCTGCGATTACCCTGTGTTGATATGACAACAATATGCATGGGATGATGGGATCAATGAAAAGCTTTTGGAGTGAGAAGAAACGATGTCTGTGAACAAAGCCTGATGGCAAAAGACAACATTAGAAGGGAGTAGAAGGGCTAGTCATAGCACTATGAGTAGAGGCAGCAAGCAGGACTATCTAGGTAGGTTATCTGTAATAAATCATATTTTCCCATGCCATTTTTCGCTTAATATTTTATTCTTTGAATTTATTTTTAAACCTTTAGTGAAGCTTTTATCAGAAAAGTGTACAAATCATGTGTCCAGCTGACTGAATTATTCCAAAATGAACACATACACACACCCTGCCTAGTTAAGAAATAGAACATCAAGCTAGGCACACCTGTGGTCCCAGCTGCTTGGGAGGCAGAGGCAGGAGGATTGCTTCAGCCCAGAAGCTCAAGACCAGCCTGCGTAACTAAGGATGCAGTTCACTGCATACTAGGCATGTGCCTAGTATGCACAAGGCCCTGGGCTTAATCCGAAGCACTGCAAAAGGAAAAAAAAAATACAGGGACTATTATATCCTACTCCTACCCCACTTTTTTTCCAGAACTGGGGAGGTTGAACCCAGGGCCTCATACATGCTAGGTAAGTGCTCTACCACTGAGCTATACCTCCAGGCCATTTTTTATTTCTTGAGACAGGGTCTCACTGAGTTGTGGAGGCTGCCTGTGGCCTCAAACTCATGATCCTCCTGCCTCTGCCTCCCAAGTCACTGACATTACAGGAGTGCACCACTGCACCTGGCTATCTTCAGATTTTAAATTATACTAGATTTTAAAAATACTTCAGGGGCTGGGGATGTAGCTCAGTGGTACAGTGCTTGCCTAGTGTGCAAAAGGCCCTGGGCTGGATCCCCAGCTCCGCAAAAATAAACAAATAAAAGTCCTGAGGAAAAGAGTCAACTTTATCCTGCAAAGAATATAGAGGAAACAACCAAGTGACCATGTATTAAAAGAAATTTAGATGTTTGGATGTTGTTGTTGTTAGGTGCCGTCGAGTCGGTATCGGACTCATAGCGACCCTCATAGGGTTTTCAATGGCTGACTGTTTCGGGATTGCCTTGGGAGTGGGTTGCCAGGTCCTTCTTCCACTTTTGTGGTACTGGGAATTGAACTCGGGACCTCAGAGACTGCAGTGCAGCGCTCTACCAACTGAGCCAAATCCATAGTAATGCTGATTTAAATGTAAGTATCTGACAACAGGAAACTTATTTACAGCCCTTGAGAGTTTACAAAGTTGGGTATGCAGTAATTGTACAAAGGATAAATGTTGAAATGTGAAATGCCTTAAAATTTAAATGTATAAGATTTCTATCCAAAGGCATGAAGACTTTTCTTTACCATTTAGCTTCTTATCAAGGTATTAGAGCTAAATGTGGAGCCCTTATTTAGCTTTTAATTCTACTTCATATTTTTTTTCTAGTATTGGGGATGGAACCCAGGGCTCCCCCAAATGCCACACAGGTGCTCTACCACTGAGCTACACCCTCAGCCCAGCCCCTTGCTTTTAATTCTGATTTTACTTACTAACTTCTACTTTTTCTAAGCATCTACATTTTTTTCAGTACTGGGGAATTAAACTCAGGGTTTCATGTGTGCTAGGTAAGAACTCTACCACTGAGCTGCACCCTCAGCTCCTGTTTCTATTTTTAATTTAATTTTGTTTTTGTGGTACTGGGGCATTGAACCCAGCCCTTGCACATACTTTATAAGCACTCTGCCACTGACATGCACCCCCAGCCCATTTTTTAAAATTGAGACAGTGTCTTGCTAAGTTGCCTAGGCTGCCTCTGGCCTCAGACCTGTAAATCCTCCTGCCTCTGCCTCCTGAGTTGCTGGGATTATAGGCATAAGCCACTGCATCTGGCTTCCATTTTTTATTTTTTCTTTTATTTTGAGGCAGGGTCTCACTAAGTTATGCAGGTTGCCTCTGATCCTCCGGCCTCAGTCTCCCATGTTGCTGGGATTACAAGTATGCCCCATGGCACCAAGCTCAGCTTCTACATTTTTATGAGGGGAATCCCAAAGTTACAATAATGGCACATGAATAATAAGAAAACATATTTTTGTGTTCTAATATTTTAATGAAATGTTTTCAATTTGAACCATATAACCAAGATTCTATAAGATAAGCTTATAGTTAATGATACTATTTAAAATTCTCTACTCATGGGTCATCTGCACCTAGACCCTCATTTCCTATAAAATGCTGATAAGAGTCTAAGCTGTGAGGCCTGTGTGTTTGTCTTCATGTATAATGTGTAGGCAAAGTGCTCTGGCATGGCATGCTGGCAACCTTGCCACATAGTCAAAGCTTGAATGCAGTTACGCAGTCTTCCAGGTACACCCTGTCATCCTCCCCCGAAACATGGCAATCTTGGGAGGAATCATCATAGGCCATTTCTCTTCTACTTTCTTGGTTCTGGCAACACATGGGACTTTCTGCTTCAACTCTCTTCATTTTAATGTACAGCCAAAGACTTCTGTGTAAAGTCTACAAAATGGCTTGGCCATAGTTTAGAAGAGGGTTCTCCATGACAGAACAAGGCACCACACATGATTTTTTATTTGTTTGTTGCTGTGCTGGGGATGGAACCTAGGGCCTTGTGCATGCTAGGCAAGTGATCTACCACTGAGCCATACTTGCAGCCCCACCATGCATGTTATCTATCATCTGGCCCCTCTGGTTCAGACCTAACCTTCAGGGTGAAGTAAAGCCCATGAGGAGTGATGCAATATTGACATTACTGGGTACATAATAAATCCCCATGGATTTATTGTCTCCTTCCCAGCTAAATTTCTGGAAACATGATGAGCTACTGCTTAGGGCCTTTTTGACAGCTTAACAAATTGGCACCCCATGTGGGGGCAAGTACGGTCACAATGGCTTTTTGGAATAAAGACAGAGGGACTATGCAGACCAGCTCCAGGGACATGAGAAGACCCTGTAGAATCTGATGGCTCATACTCTTTTTTCAGGTCAGGGCCCCATGTAAAAAGTACTCATGGAGCCAGGCCTGATGGTAAATGTCTGTAACCCCAGCACTCGGGAGGCTGAGACAAGAGGATCAATGCAAGTTTGAGGCCAACATGGGCTACATAGTGAGGCTCTGGCTCAAAGAAAAGCCTTAGTCTCAAAAGCCCTGGCTCTGGTGTTATCTTAGCTCCACCAGCAAGGATATCTGGTCAACCCCACCAAAAATCCAGAGTCCTGCTTAGTAAGCAAACTTTCTTATGTCTGTGTGAATGAATTCACAATACTCAGTCCCTCTGGAAGCCTGGAAAAAAACCCTGCTGCCTCTTATAAAGTAGAAGATTCTGTTGCTGTCACAAAAGCCACCACTGCATGCCAGACCTGTGACCCCTACCCACTACACAGGGTGGGGCTCAGACTTAGCTCAGTTGGTAGAGTGCTGCACTGCAGTCTCTGAGGTCCCAAGTTCAATTCCCAGCACCACAAAATTGGGAGAAGGACCTGGCAATCCACTCCCAAGGCAATCCTGAAATAGTCAGCCATCGAAAACCCAGCATAGAGCTGGGAGTTGCATAGAGTTGCATAGAGCCAATGGGCCCAGCATATGCCCTTGCGCCCCTGAGGTGGCACCAGTGCAGATTGAGCAGGAGGCCAGGAAGCTGAAAAGAACCCTCCACATCCCAGCTCCATGCCCTCCATCACCCACCCAGTGGCCTCAGATGGGACCAGGCATCAACACCCTTAGCACCAACAAAGACTGACTTGGGGCCCCAGTGGCACCAAGCAAATGAGGCAGTCCAGAAGGACATTGCATGACCTCTGGAAACTAAATTGTCATTGTAATCACAGCCCCAAAAGGTCGAGATCTGCATGCCAAAGCTAAAATAAAAGATTTAAATAGGAGTCCAAGTGTTCTAACATAATAGACAAAATGTCCAGGACACAACTTTTTAAAAATCAGGTGTCATACCAAAAACCAGAGTAATCTCAATGTGAATGAAAAAAAACCAATAGTGTTTCACCTGTTGTGTGTAGGGTTGCTATGAGTCGGATACCAACTCAACGGCACCTAACAACAACAATCCCATCATGAGGCCCCCATATGTATGACCTCATCTAAACCCTATCACCACCCAAAGCCCTGTCTCCAAATACCATCACATTGGATTTCAATATATGAATTTGGAGGGTATACAATTCAGTTCATATCAGGGTGGGCTTATATTTACAATCCTCCTCCCTCAGACAAATTTTTTTTTTTATTTTTGGCAGGAGATTGAACCCAGAGCCTCATGCATATTTACTCTCTACCATTGAGCTACACCTCCAGCCTCATAGCAAATTTGATGCTAACAGAGCTACTCTTAAAAAATGACTAAACCAAGTTCTCTAAGCAGACATTTTAAAAAATAGACAAGGACTTGGAACTTCAGAAAGGAAATAAGAATGGAATGGGATAAAATAGAGCAAATATCCATTCCCTCATGAGCTATTCCCCCTACCCCTGAGACAGGATCTTGTAGTGTAGGCCAGGCTGGCCTCAAATTCACAGTCCTCCTGCCTCAGCCTCCTGAGTGTTGGGATTACAGATGTGTGCTACCATACCTGGCTCATTTGAAGTTTTTATTCTGTTGTGTTTTCTTTTCTTTTGCAATACTGGGTGGTTGAACCTAGCATCTCCTGCATGCTACACAAGTGCTCTACCACTGAGCTGTATCTCCAGTCACCTTTCTTTCCTTTTTTATTTTGACACAGAGTCTCACTAAGTTGCATAGGCTGCCTCTTGTCTTGCAGTGGCATGCTCCATGGTGCCTGACCTTTCCCCATGAGTTTTAAAACAATATTTGAATGCCAGGTGTGGTAGTGCATGCCTGTAATCCCAGCACTGAGGAGGTTGCACTGAGCAGGAAGGTTAAGCGTTCAAGGCCAGCCTGGGCTACACGGCAAGACTGTCTCAAGAAAGAAAAAACATATTTAATAGGTTTTTTTTTTTCAGTACCTGGAGGTTGAACCCAGGGCCTCATATATACTTTGCAAGTGCTCTACCACTGGGCTTCATGCCTAACCCATTTTTAATTTTTTAAATTTTGACTCAAGGTCTCACTAAGTTACTCAGGCTGTCCTTGGCCTTAAACTCGTGATCCTCCTGCCTCAGCCTCTGGAGTCGCTGGGATTACAGGTATGTACCACGATTCCCAGCTCCTCGTTTTTATTTTTTATTTTGAGTCAGGGTCTTGTAAGTCCTGCATGCTCCCTCTACCTTTGAATTTGCAATCCTCCTGGCTCTACCTCTTAAATTGCTGGGATTACAAGTGTACGCCACCTCGCCCGGCCCATATTTGATACTTGAAGCAAAAATTATAACCCCATCTGATATGGTGTTCAGTGGATGTACAGGGAATACTTAGGATAATTATATTTTAAAAGTAGAAAGGGTAAAGAGAAGTAAGGTCTCTCTACTTCAATCAAAATGGTAAAACATTAATATCAGTAGACTGTGTTAAGTTACACACATTCATTGTAGTGCCCAGAGCAACAATTAAGAAAATTACACAAAGTAATATGCTTGAAAATTACAAAAATAACTCAAAACTGAATTCTTAAAAATGTTCATATACGCAAAGGAAGGCAATAGCAGATTTAAAAAGGAAAGTTGGAGTGAATTGTTGGTGTCATTAGGTGCCATCGAATTGAGTCTGAATCATAATGACCCTATGCACAACCGAATGAAACACTCCCTCACGCTGTGCCAGGTTTATGATCTTTTTTATGTTTAAGCCTATTGTTGTAGTCCCTGTGTCAGTCCATTTAATTGAGGATTTTCCTTTTCTTTGTTGACCTGCCACTCTCCCAAATATGATGTCCTTCTTTAAGGATTAGTTTCTCCTGACCACATATCCAAAATATGTAAGATGCAGACTAGCCTTCCTTGCTTCCAAGGAGCACTCTGGTTGCACTTCTTCTAGGATGGATCTGTTGATTCTTTTGGCAGTCCGTAATACATTCAGTATTCGTCTCCAGCACCATAATTCAAAAGCACCAATTTTCTCCTGTCTCCCTTATTCAGCATCCAGCTTTCACAACCATATGATATGACTGAAAATACCATGGCATGAGTCAGGTGCACCTTCATCTTCAACGTGACATCTTTACTTTTTAACACTTTAAAGAGGTCTTTTGCAACAGCTTTTCCCAATGCAATGTGTCTTTTGATTTCTTCACTGCTGCTTCCGTGGGTGTTGATGGCAAAACCAAGTAAAGCAAACTCTTGGACAACTTCAATCGTTTCTCTATTTATCATGAATTTGCTTACTGACACATTTGTAAGGATTTTTGTTTTGTTGATGTTGAGGCACAATCCGTACTAAAGGCTGTGTTCTTTGATCTTCAACAGTAAATGCTTCAAGTCTCCTTCAGTTTCTGCAAGCAAAATTGTGTCATCTGCATAATGCAGATTGTTAAGGAGTCTTCCTCCAATCCTGATGCCATGTTCTTCTTCATAAAGTCCAGCTTCTCGGATTATTTGCTCATTATAGAGATTAAAGAGGTATGGTGAAAGGATACAGCCCTGACACACACCTTTCTTGACTTTAAACCGGGCAATGTTTCCTTGTTCTGTGAGCACAACTACCTCTTCGTCCAAGTACAGATTCCTCATGAGTACAATTAAGTACTCTGGTATTCCCATTCCTCACAATGTTATCCATAATTCATTGTGATCCACACAGTCAAATGCCTTTGCATAGTCAATAAAACATCAGCAAAAGGAGATCCCTGGGGCTTTACTCCATTCCTGTCATTAAGGTCAACTCTACTTTGAGGAAACAACTCCTCCCCAGTCACTTTTTGAGTGCCTTCCAACCTGGGGGGCTTGTTTTTCTGGCACTTTATCTGATATTGTTTCTCTGCTCTTCATAGGGTTTTTGATGGCTAATTGTTTTGGGAGTGGGTTGCCATGTCCTTCTCCCTAATCTGTTTTAGTCTGGATGCTCAGCTGAAACCTGTTCTTCATGGGTGGCCCTGCTGGTATCTCTAATACCGGTAGCGTAGCTTTCAGCCTCACAGCAACACATAAGCCCTCACAGTTTAAGAAACTAACAGACAAGTGAGGGAGTCAGAGTGAATAGAAAAGAAATAATAAAGTGGCAGACACAAGCCCAAACATACTGCTAATTGTTTTAAATATAAATAGTACTGATAAACCAGTTAAAAGATAGAAATTGGCAGAGTGGGTGAAGACAACCCAACTATATACTATGAACAAAAAATTCACTTCAAATATAATCACATAAGGTAGGCTGAAAATAAAAGGGTGGGGAAAACAAGCAATGCAAACAAATTTTTAAAGTATACTTCTCATCAAATAAACTTACAGGGACAATGTGGGACATTATATAATGACACAAGAATCAATCAAGAAGACACAGCACTACTAAATGTGCATCACTAAATAAAACAGCTCAGCTAGGAGGCAGGAGGATCATTTGAGCCCAGAAGTTCCAGGTCAGCTGGACAACATAGTGAGAGCCATCAAAAACAAAACAAAAAACCTATGAAACAAAAACTGATCAGGATGAAAGGAGAAATAGAGAAATTTTCAATTCTAGTGAAGACCATCAACACTTAACCTCAGCAATTAATAGAACTACTAGAGAGAAATTAAATATTGATAAAGAACTGAACACCATCAATCAATAGGATCTAATTGACATTTACAGAACACTTGACTCAACAACATCAGAATACATATTCTTTTTAAAAATTGTTTTCCTTTGGTTTCTTATTTATTTGTTTATTGGTTTTATTGATACAGGGTCTCACTGTGTAGCCAAGGGTGGCCTGGAACTTGCTATGTAGCCTAGGCTGGCCTTGAGCTCTTGTTGATCCTCCTGCCTCAGCCTTCCAAGTGCTGGGATTACAGGCATGCACCACCACACTTGGCTAAGGCTTGTTCACTTTTAGAAAGTCAATTAATGTACTCTACTACATCAACAAACTAAGGAAGAAAAATCATATGATCAGATCAATTGATGCAAAAAGACAAAACTAAACAAAACATGAAAACCAAACAGCGTTTGACAAACTTCAACATCTAGATTTCTGGTTCCTGGAGAAGATGGAATGAACACACTCCTCCCCATTCCTCCCACTTGTTGTTGTTGTTGTTAGGTGCTGTCAAGTTGGTATCTTACTCATATCTACCCTCATAGGGTTTCCAGTGGCTGCCTATTTCGGGATTGCCTTGGGAGTGGATTGCCAGGCCCTTCTCCCATTTCTGCAGTTCTGGGAATTGAACTCGGGTCCTCAGAGACTGCAGTGCAGCGCTCTACCAACTGAGCTAAATCCCAGCCCTTCCTCCCACTAAGTTTAGCTAAAATATGTGGATATTATTTAGGAAAAAAAGCCTGAAAACACTGATTAAGGTGAAGAAAAGCCAGCAGACTAGCTGAGGCTTTGAGACCAATAAATGACATGGCGACAAGGTCCCTGTCATTTCTCTTGGCCTAATGTATCCCAGACTAGGTGCTGGTGAAACTAGCAATCCCCAAATGGCAGGTGGTACAGACAAAAAACACCCAGGAAAACCTTTTACTCCACCCAAAGGACTGGGCCAGGTGCCCCCTACTAAGAGGGGACGAACAATGAAGGTCAGAATTGGCACATAGGAAGAAACAAAAGGGCTTTGCAACAAACATTTCTGGCTGGTAGGAATATCTCACCTGGCAAGGGGGCAAGTAACAGATGGGTTGTTGTTAGGTGCCCTCGAGTCATATCCAACTCATAGCGACCCTTGTAGGGTTTTCAATGGCTGATTGTTTCAAGATTGCCTCGGGAGTGGATTGCCATGTCCTTCTCCCATTTTTGTGGTGCTGGGAATCGAACTCTGGACCTCAGAGACTGCAGAGGAGCGCTCTACCAACTGAGCTAAATCCCAGCCCAAAGAGGTGGGAAAAGAAGCTACCAGGCAGCAGTGTTGGAAGGGAGGGAGATGGGTATTGCTGCAACCAGCTGAGTTGAGGCTGGGGGTTATATAGGACTGGCGAGACCTTTGTCTTAATATCTGGAAAAGTTTCCTTGCAAGAAGGGGAAGAAGGAGTAAGTAAAATTAGGAGACTTGCATCAAGTGATCTCTGTTATCTCAGGACCTTGGATCTCTGTCAGGGGAGGGGTCCTTTCTCCCCTCACTGGCCATGTTCCATTTTGTGTCTACATGCTTCATCCAGGGTGGGGAAATATCAAATTATTTTTATTCAATTGTTGTTGTTAAGTGCTGTCGAGTTGTGTCCAACTCATAGTGACCCTCATAGGGTTTTCCATGGCTGATTGTTTTGGGATTGCCTCAGGAGTGGATTGCCACATCCTTCTCCCATGTTTGTGGTGCTGGGAATCAAACTCAGGACCTCAGAGACTATAGAGAGGCACCCTTTCAACTGAGCTAAATCCCAGCCCTTTTATTCAATTAGTAGATATATAAAAGGGACTCAGAGTCCTAGCAGGTGGGTGATGCATGCCTGTCATCACAGCTACTTGGGATGGCAAGGCAGAAGAGTCACTTCAGCCCAGGAGCTCAAGACTACCATGGGCACCATAGCAGGAACCTCTCTCAAAACAAAACAAAATAAAACAAAACCACACACACCTCCTTGGTAGGTTTATTCCTAGGGTTTTTTTTTTTTTGAGGCTATCATAAATGGGATTGTTTTCTTGATTTCTTTCTCAGCATGTTCATTATTGGTATATAGAAATATTATTAATTTTTTAAAGCTGATTTTGTATCCTTCACAGAAATAGGAAAAACAATCCTCAAATTCATATGGAAGCACAAAAGACCCCCAAAGCCAAAGCAATCCTGAGTAGAAAGAGCAATACAGGAGGCATCACAATACCTGACTTCAAAGTATACTATACAGGGCATAGGGGCACACACCTGTAATCCCAGCAATTTAGGAGGCTGAGGCAGGAGGATCACAAGTTTGAGGCCAGAGGCAGCCTGTGTGAACTAGTCAGATCCTGTCTCAAAAAATAAAAAGGGGCTGGGGTGCAGCTCAGTGGTAGAGCACTTGCCTGGTATGTGTTCAACCCCTCAGTACAACAAAAAAAAGGCAAAAATTGAATAAATTAATGAAGCTTGGCATGGTGGTACACACCTGTAGTCACAGCACTTGGGAGGCTAAGACAGGAGGATTGTGAGTTCAAGACCAACCTAGACTATATAATGAGTATAAGGCCAGCCTGGGCTACATAGTGAGACCCTGTCTCAAACAACAATAAAATCTATATTACAGAACCACAGTAACAAAAATAGCTTGGTACTAGCATGAAAACAGACATGTAGCCCAATGGAATAGAATAGACAACCCAGAAGTAAACCCATTCAGCTACAGCTACCTGTGGCAGTGGGGGAATACAGCCCAGTGCTGCTACTTGTAGCCTGAGGAGTTCCCTCCCTCAGGGATGAGTTCATGGCTCCATCACAGAAAAGAATTTCAGTATGAGTCAGAGTAAAACAAAGTTAGTGAGACTATTAATTAAGGATAAAAGACGTGTATGCTTTAGATTTAAGCATGGGTATTCAGAGAGAAAAAGAGATGCTTAAGAAAAGAATGGCAGAAGGGCCCAGCAACCCACTCCCAAAAATCAATCCGCCATTGAAAACCCTATGAATAGCAGAGAAGCACTGACAACAGTGTTTTGCCTGTTGTACATAGGGTCGCTATGAGTCTGATACCGACTCAATGGCACTTAACAACCACAAGAAAAGAATACTAGTACACATCCAAGATATAGACACAGGCTTCTCCAGAGAGAGAATTGAATATAAATGTCTGAACAATAGCTATGTATATAATTTTGTGATCAAAGTACAAAAACCATGAGCTAGTTTACCTATTTTATCTTAAAGAATATCTTCTTTTGTAAATGAATTTGTAAGGTGGCCTTACAAGGTACAGTTAAGGTTTAGAAATGAGACGGAAGTTGCCATTAAGACTAAAGCAGGTCAAAACAGGTAAAAGAAGTTCCACTGTTTAGGATTAAGTAGAAGTGTTTTGGTATGCTTTGTAAAGCATAGCTTCTTGCTATTTTAACATTTTCAGTATTTAAAATGTTTCTCAAAAATAACATCTCTGCAGGTAGTGTTCACAGCAGTTTTCTTAGTAGTTGTGTCAAAGTCATTGATTCTCAGCTGGTGAGATTCAAACCAGATCCTGGGGTGAAAGCTCTTTCTCTTTCCCTGTTCCCCAAATTTGCCTGTCTTTCCATCCTACCTTATTTCCCCCCTCTGAGAGGCTGATCTGTTAATCTCAAGGGTTGATAAAAGCCAAAGATCTGGCTTCTGAAGCTTCTTAAAACTGAGTCGGGGCATAGACACTACCTATGCAGGGATAGAAAATCTCAGTCTTCCTGATCTGGGGGGACATGAGAGGGTCCAAGCTTGAAGACTGGAGGATCAAGAATCTCTGCACATCAGGAGTTAAGATGTCCTTTTCTCTCCTTTGAAGAGAACGCTTCTAACATTTCACAGATGCTAGGAATCTCACCTTCAGCATGTTCTTGGCTGCAGGAACTGAAGAAAAAAACACAAACTTAGTTCTTTTGATCTGGGTAGGGTAGACTCCTATCACCCTGAGAAGGTGTTAAAGCACATTAAAAGATATTTGCATATTTGACAGTAGGCATCTGGGTAAAATTTGTTTACCAAATCTTCTCCCTAGAATACACTCCTCTTTTTTAGAGTTAAGTAAAGATAGTGGATGATTCTATCCTGTGGTTTCTCATGGAAATTTTCTTAGAGTTTGACAGCCATTGGGGTACTTAACAAGATTTAGTAAGGTCTCTTTTAAATGGGCTGAAAGATAAGGGTTAGTGAAGCTGGGAGTCTGGACCTCTTTTTTTTTTTTTTTTCCGGTACTGGGGGTTGAACCCAGGGCCTCACGCCTACATGCTTTGCAAGTGCTGGACCACTGAGCTGTGCCCCCCCCCCCCCCCCCCCCTTTTTTTTTTTTTTTTTACTTTTTGAGACAGGGTCTCGCTAATTTACGCAGACAGCCTCTGGTCTTGAACTTGCGATCCTCCTGCCTCTGCCTCCCAAGCCGCTGGGATTACAGGTGTGCGCCACCGTGCCGGGCGCTAGGAGTTTGGACCTTTAAGATGTCAGAGGTGTGGCTGGAGACTATTGGAATTTGTCAAACTTTTGAACACTGTGTTTACCAATGTCTTTTAAAGTAAGTTTTTATAATAATTGGCATAGCCTTTAGAGCATATTTTGGATCTTAGTCCAGTTCTTCCTGTTTTGCATTGCTAATTACTCCATAATTTGTTATACTGTCCTGCTGGGTATGCCATGGTGGCGCACCTACTTAGGATGCTGTGGTGGCCCACACTGGTAATCAACTTGTTGAAGAGGATGAGGCCAGCCTGGGCTACATCTTGCCTGCAACTGTACCACTCTGGCGGCCGATCCCATCAGATCTCAGAAGCTAAGCAGGGTCAGGCCATGTTAGTACTCAGATGAGAGGCCACCTGAGAACACCAGGTGTGGTAGGCTTAGGAGAAGAACCTGGCAACACCCTCCCAAAAATCAATCCACTATTGAAAACCCTATGAATATCAGAGAAACACTGACAATAGTGTTTCCCCTGTTGTACGTAGCATCACTATGAGTCAGACATTGACTCAACAGCACCTAACAACAAGGATACCAAGAGTTAACCTTTCTGATTTTGTTTTGAAGGTCAGTCAAGTCTCCTTAGGGTTGCTTTGGGAATGTATGAGGGGCCCATTTGTCTCCTCAGTCTTTCCTTTACCAGTTGTGCCAACTGCTGAGATGAGTCAGGGTCTTGCTGACTGTGCAGCTTCTTTTGGCAGCATCAGAGGACCATCATCCTCTGTAATAACTCTCCCATTTGCAGAATATGCACTGGTCAGAACCATCTTCTAGGGTCTCCACCACTTCTCCGATCAAGAGGACAATGACTTACCAGAGTTGTAGGGTCCTTTTTGAGGGGTTGCATTATTCCATGGATTCTGGCCCACCAGGGGTAAAGGCCAAAATATTCTCTGTCCTCTTTTAGCCCCATTGTCCTGGTTGGCTTTCGCTTCCAACTTTTGTTTGTTGAATACTCAGAAGGCCAGTATTACTAGTATTAAAGGAGTTGTTGTTGTTAGGTGCCGACGAGTCCGTATCTGACTCATAGCGACCCTTATAGGGTTTTCAATGGCTGTTTCGGGATTGCCTTGGGAGTGGATTGCCAGGCCCTTCTCCCATTTTTGCGGTGCTGGGAATTGAACTCAGGATCTCAGAGACTGCAGCGCAGCGCTCTACCAACTGAGCTAAATCCCAGCCCAGTGTTAAAGGAGTAATGGGTTTTAATTTTTAACTTTGGCATAACATTTAGCCACACACATATAGTACTGTTAGCTCTTAGATGCATGTTTTAGTCTTACATATATGGTGTCAAGTACTTTGTAATAACTTAAGATAATAAGATAAGTCATAAAATGATCTTTAAAGACTGTTAAACAAACAGATACTTACATAAATCTTGACTCAATTAAGACTCAGCTTCCTAAGTAGTTAGTAGCTTGACAAGTCATTAGAAAGTGTTAACTATCTTGACAGAACAAAAAATCCTTGTCATGTAAAGCCAGGTTTTTGTAATTGTTACTAAAGGCAGATAAATGTTTTAAGAAAGCTTTATAAACTTTAGATATAGAACCTTTAACCATAGCCAATTTAATTTCATACACATCCATCATTTTATAAACTTCTTTAGAACACATTTTAACCTTTCATATTTCTCTCTTTTTATCTAATACATTTGTAGGAGGGGGAGTCTGAACTGTGTCTTTGTCTCCCATTTTCCTTTCCTGTTGGGTCTCCTTGATTGATTATGGTGGGAGACACCTTGGCCTGCTTAGGTTGTAAGGTTAGGCATGTTTTCATTTTATTTTTTATTTTTTATTTTTTGTGGTACTTGAGGGTTGAACCCAGGGCCTCGCACTCACATGCTTTGCAAGGGCTGTACCACTGAGTTGCACACCCAGTTCACTTTTTTTACTTTTTATTTTGAGACAGGGTCTTGCTAAGTTACACAGGATGCCCTTGGTCTCAAACTTGCGATCCTCCTGCCTCCACCTCCCTAGTTTCTGGAATTACAAGCATGAGCCACCACGCCGGGCCTCTGCATGTTTTTAATTGTATATCCCTGACACAACTTGGGATTTTTTTCCTTTAAGGCCATGAAGAGTCTCTAGACATAGAGTACCTTTAACCATCTTTTGTAATTAAGTCCCCTATTAAAAGAAAGTCTTTGTTCTGGGATCAGTTGGAAAGTTGCACCCATTGAGGTTAAAGAAATCTCTTCCCAGCAAGGGGATTGGAAATTTAAGAAGAATTAAGAAAACCTGGGAGAGAAATTAAGATTCCAAAATGACATGTTAAAGGTTCAGTGAGTCCTTTGGTTCTGGATGTTCACTGACACCAGTTACTGCACAAGTTTGTTTGGGAAAGGGCTTAGAGTCATCAATCAAGGCAAAAAATGAAGCCCTAGTATCTAAAAGAAAATTAATATTTTATCTCCCACATCAAGAGTTACCCAAGACTCTTTGATGGTCTTCTTTCTTCTGCCTGGGGTCCATCTGAGGGAGCAGGTTCTTGTATACCTGGGGAGATAATTATTTCCCAAGTCTAATGCTATCAGTTAAGTTTGTTCTTGTGCCTGTGATCATTTTCCCTGAGTCTTTTGAACTGCCCCTATTTTTTCCAGTTGTTGGAACTTCAAAAGCCAATTTTAAAAGCATATCTATGGAGTCTTTGGTTGCATTGCCTGCTTTTGCAGTTTTTGCCCAACATCTGGAGCAGACTGACTGGTAAAATGAGTACCTAGCAAAATCTGACCCTCACAGGAGCTAGGGTAAATATTAGTATATTTTCTCAGGGTCTCAGTGAAAAGGCCTAAAAATAGAGCTGGATTTTCATCTCTACTTTAGATTATTTCTCTGATCCTGTCATAGTTTAAGGGTTTGCTCATCAACCTATGCAGTCCCTCAATTAAAATAGTAATCATATGATTATGTATAGTGAGACCATCACTTCCTATCTGGTGTTGCCACTTTGGCTCTTGATTTGGAAAAGCTGTGGTCCCAATGGGCTGTCATTGATCTAGTGCATGAATTTTGTCCTGGTAAGACTGAGCATCTGCTCAAATTCATCCTTTTTCTTTAGGAGTACAAGAGGGGGACAAGATTACATGCAAATCTGTCCAAGTTAGGTCAAAGTAAATGCTCAAGGACTGAAATTCATATCCAGATCCTCTGAAAAATGTCCCAATTTCTGTTTGCATTGAGCTAAGGATATATACTCTTAAAATTCCTTCCCCATTTGCTGCTTTCCAGAGGAAAGACATATGTGCTCATTTGGGATCGTTGGGATGATAAGAGCTACTCCTGGTTATTCCCACTGGACCAAGCTGTTCTGTTGAAAGTTTTAAAGGTGCCCTCTGTTCTGGGCTAGGGGCATTGCCTTGGGATTCCAGTTGTTTACTGAAGATTGTCCTCATTCTTCAGTGATAAATAAGCAGAGGAAATTTTTGCAGTTTCCTCATAGCTGGGTGCTGACACAAATGAATACCTGAATGTAAGGTAAAGGACCTCACACCATTTACCTTCCTTTTTTTCAGAACTTATTTAATTTCAGTATTGTATTATATTTTAGAGTCCCATTTTGAGGCACTTTTCTTCCTTTTTCTAATCTGTATAAGGTCTGTTGTTGTTGTTGTTAGGTGCCGTCGAGTCGGTATCCGACTCATAGCGACCCTCATAGGGGTTTTCAATGGCTGAGTGCTTCGGGATTGCCTTGGGAGTGGATTGCCAGGCCCTTCTCCCATTTTTGCGGTGCTGGGAATTGAACTCAGGGCCTCAGAGACTGCAGCGCAGCGCTCTACCCACTGAGCTAAATCCCAGCCCGTATAAGGTCTAGATCTCTTAAAATTACACCAACTATTTGAAATACAGCCTAAAGGTAAATCTTTAGGAATGGAAATTTTGGGCTCCCATAGTGACATATCATTTTGTCCATTTGTATATCTAAAAAAAAGAAGGAAAAAAGAAGATACATAGCTGGGCGTGGTGGCGCACGTCTGTAATCCCAGCGATTTGGGAGGCGGAGACAGGAGGATTGCAAGTTCAAGACTAGAGGAAGTCTATGTAACTTAGTGAGACCCTGTCTCAGGAAGTAAGCAAAAATAATAAAAGGGCTGGGGGTGCAGCTCAGTGGTCCAGCACTTGCAAAGCATGCAGGCATGAGGCCCCAGGATCAACCCCCAGTACCACAAAAAAAAAAAAAAAAAAAAAAAGAAGATACATGTCTCCAGATACTCATACTCATGGGTAAGTTCCTGATTTATTCTCCAAATACTCATCATTGAATTCCTGAATTATTCTCCGGATACTCATTGCTGAGTTCCTGATTTAATCTCTGGATACTCATTGTTGAGTTCCTTTACTACCTGGATACTCATTACTGAGTTCCTAATCTCTGGATGGGCTGGGATTTAGCTCAGTTGGTAGAGCGCTGCACTGCAGTCTCTGAGGACCCGAGTTCAATTCCCAGCACCACAAAAATGGGAGAAGGGTCTGGCAATCCACTCCAAAGGCAATCCCAAAACAGTCAGCCATTGAGAACCCTATGAGGGTCGCTATGAGTCAGATACCGACTCGACAGCACCTAACAACAACAACAATCTCTGGATACTCACTACTGAGTTCCTGATTTATTCTCCAGATACTCATAGTTGAGTTCCTCAACTAGCCAGTGACCAGGCAAATCAAGCATCCTTTGCCACAGTTTGATTTTTCTCTCTAGATGTCCCTATAGCTGAGTGCCCACTTTATTTTGCTCTCCCTTAAATAATTCTGCAATTCTAGTGCAGACAGGGAAAGTTAGATATACAAAGTGGTTGAGCTTTGGATCTATTTATGGGATGGGGACTCATGGAATCCGAAATCACCTATTTTAAGATGTTATCTTAGAAGAAAAACAATCTTCCCAGGATTATCTTTGTTCTATAAAGGAACAAATCCTCTTAGATCTATGTACATCCTGAAAGATGGGCAGCCTTTCGTGTTTATTCACCCCAAGAGCCTGTCAGGTGTGGATTGGGAGAAAGGGAGTATCCCCTGAAACACTGACAAGGAAGGGAGATTTCCCTGAGGTGGGTGGGGAAGCTGTTTATCTTAGAATCTCAAGAATTTGCATGGGTCCTAGTACCTCTAAGGTAAAAGGTTCAAGCATTCTGGGCCCACTGGAAGGGATTTAGCAATTAAGTCTGTAATTCTAAAAGCTGCTTTTTTCTGAATGAGACACAAGTCCATTGTCTGCTTTTACATTAGTACATTAAAATTTGATCTTTAGAAAACCTTTCAAATCACTTTTTAAAAGATTATAGTCAATTTAATTTTATATAATCACTTATTTTAATTACATATCACTTAAAATAAGTTTTATCTTTTATAAGCCTTTTTGCAACATATTCTTGACTACCTTTAATATATTTTAACTACTGATTCACCTGAAGGCATTTCACTTTAGGCTTTCCTTCCCCCTAAAACTCTATACCTATAGCTGTTATGGCTGGGATTTAGCTCAGTGGGTAGAGCACTGCGCTGCAGTCTCTGAGGTCCTGAGTTCAATTCCCAGCACCCCAAAAATGGGAGAAGGACCTGGCAATCCACTCCCAAGGCAATCCCGAAGCACTCAGCCCTTGAAAACCCTATGAGGGTCGCTATGAGTCGGATGCCGACCCGACGGCACCTAACAACAACAACATAGCTGTTATATCCCTGTCTCTTATTTGATAGTTCCCTTTTGCTTGTTTATTTCCTTACACAAACGCTGATTTTTAGAAAGACCTTTTCTATCCTTAATAAAGTAAAATAATTCTTCATATTTAATGAGACTCCAGGAAGCACTATTTGACACAGTGAAAGCATGGACATTGTGTCCTAAACATCTGGCCACTATAAATAAAAACAAAGATAAAACATGTTAACAGTATTAACTTGTTTGTCAGAAATTTAAGCCTTATGAATCCAGAGGAATTTTGGACCAATTTAGCCATTTTAATTTATGCAAGCAGTCACTTATCTATAAGACAATCTGAGTAGAATTCTCTTTTAAATCCTAGTTATTACAACAAAGTAATATAGTAAGATGAATTTATCAGTCTTAAAGGAGTTCTGATGACAAGATGAAACAAATTAAGATCACCTGTTTAATTGGCCAAATTTAAACCTTTTGTCTGATTGGTATCTTAAATCTCATTGCAGTTTGAATTTCAAAATGTCTCTTTTGCATTTTTCTTCGTCCCAAGGCAGTTTGATAATTAACTCTTGAGTGTCTACATCTTTTACTTAAGTCTGGCTTCAGATACAACAGCCAAACTAACAGGCAAAATGGCATGCAACCAATTAAATATAAACTAATGAGAAACTAAAAAAAATACAATAGTTACGTTAAATCAGAGTGCACTTTAGATGTTTAGGTGGAGCTGATATCATGCAAACACTGTACAAACATAAGTACATGTAGACAATACATTCATATATAAAATAGATAAAGAAACCAAAAGTATTATACTATCAATTATTTCCTCCAGAGTATTAAGCCATCTTAAATATTAAATCAGGGTGGCAAAGGTGTGGCCTGTTTTGCATTCACAATTCAAAGACAAAATGCCTAACTAAAACTTCATAATGGGCTTCTAAGTATCCACCCAGTCAAAACAAAAAGTCATTTACATTTCAAAGACAAAGAGCTTAACCTGAATCACATAAAGGCTTCTTAAGCAGTAAAAACAAAAAGGTCAAAAGGTAAGGCTCCTTTCTGAAATTTAAGGTGATTATCCTTCCCCAATTTAAAAGCTAATCAGCAGACAGGGAGAAGCCCCTACTAATGACATGTTTTCTTTGCAATTTTTATTTTTAAGCCAATTTCTTTCCACTTTCTAACTTCTAAGTATCTTTTCATACAAAATAGATCTAATTGTAGGATGGTATAATAAAGAATGCCACTTAGAGGCTAATATCTCAGTGGCTTAGCTTATACTGATACCAGGCCAAGTTTACAGAAAAAGTTCAATTTATTCCAATTTTCATCAGGATGCATCCCAAAAGAGGATTCTTAGGAATTGACGTTTGAATTTTTGTGAAAGAGAGGACATGTTCTGGGAGACTCCCAGATAAACAAGAAACCAACTATAAAAATATCCACCTTTGTGCCACTAGGCTGCTAACTCTCCCTTGATCAGCCCACTCTGTGTTTGTGGTCTGTTTAAGAGTATCTTCTGTCCTGCTTCTCTCAGTAAA
Organism: Pedetes capensis; assembly: GCA_007922755.1. NCBI lineage: Eukaryota > Metazoa > Chordata > Mammalia > Rodentia > Pedetidae > Pedetes > Pedetes capensis. The sequence continues at coordinate 30,710 of VMDO01013351.1, forward strand.
CTCACTCCTCCTTCTACTTTACAAACTAACATCAGCTTTCAACTCACCGCCGTTCCTTGTTAAATTCTTCTTAACAAGGGAATAAGAACTGAGGATGATTTTCCAAAACTCAACCATAAAGAAGAACGAAATTATGTCATTTAGAGGAAAACGGATGGAACTGGAGATCATCATATTAAGTGAAGTAAGTCAGACACAGAAAAGACAAATATCACGTGTTGTCTCTCATATGCAGAATCTGAATTTGAAACAAAACAAAAATATATATATGAGACTTGAAAATAAAAAAGTGACTATTTGAGGGGTGCTGGGGTTTAGCTTGGTAGAGTGCTACTCTGCACTCTCTGAGGCCCTGGGTTCAATCCCCAATGCTGCAAAAATGGGAGAAGGATCTGGTGATCTGGTTTCAGCAATCCTGAAACAATCAGCCATTGAAAACCCTGTGAGAGTTGCTATGAATCAGACCCAACTTGAAGGCACCTAACAACGACAACAATTTAAGGGGTAGGGCTGGAGTTTATCTCAGTGGGTAGAGTGCTGCTCTGCACTCTCTGAGGGCCTGGGTTCGAAACTTAGCACTGCAAAAATGGGAGACGAACTTGGCAGCCCACTCCCAAAACAATCCTGAAAACAATCAGCCATTGAAAACCCTATAAGAGTCACTGTGAGTTGGACTCGACTCAAGGGCACCTAACAACAACAATTTGGGGGGGAGGAGAAAAGTGGGAGGGAGAAGGATCACCAAGTGGTGATAAAAAGAGGGTGAATAAGAGTAAAGGACACAATATAATTATATGAAAATGTCATAATGAAACCCATTGAGGGGACAAAGCTCCCCTCCCCTGACAAAGCTCCAAGGTACTGAGATACCAGAGACCATTTGATGACCAAATATGGAAAAGCAAACTGGGTCCCAAAGGTCAAGGATTCCTAACAATCTAACTCCCAAACTTACTCCCTCTTCCTCCGTGCAAGGAAACTTTCCCCACCAATATTAAGACAAAGGCTTTGCTAGTCCTACATAAGCCTCAACCTCAAATAACTTGATTACCGCAGGCCTCTCCCTCTCCTCCCCACACTGCTCCTGGCAGCCCCTTTTACCTTCCTTCTCCCCACCTTTACTTTCCCTCAATAAGCATATTCTTCTACAGGTCACTGGATTCCCTTGTGTCTGTGTATCCTCTCCCCTCAGATTTTCCCCGTTTTGTCGCGGCCCCATTTCTCTCCAATCTATCATTCCCAGGGTAGTAGATCGTATGATTATCTGACTCAAAATGGCCCATGCCAGTCCATTTGAGCTCACTTATCTCTAGAATATCAATGTTTATGCACTCCATTTCTCTTTTAATGATTTCTACTTTTCCTAGATTCATACTACATACATTCCAGATTCCAATTATTAATGGATGTTTACTGTTGTTTCTCCTCATTTTGAGTTGTGCCACATCAGCAAATGGAGGTCCTTAGGGCTTTACTCTATTTCCATCATTAAGGTTGACTCTACTTTGAGGAGGCAACTCTTCCCTACTCATCTTTTGAGTGCCTTCCAACCTGGGGGGCTCATTTTCCAGCACTCTCTCTGGCAGTGTTTCTCTGCTATTCATGGGATTTTCAATGGCTAATTGTTTTGGGAGGGAGTTACCCATGTCTTTCTCCCTAGTTTATTTTAGTCTGGAAGCTCAGCTGAAACCTGTCCACCATGAGTGACCCTGCTGGTATCTCTAATACTGGTAGCATAACTTTCAGCTTCACAGCAACATGCAAATCCCCATAGTATGGCAAACCATTAATTTAACTATTATTCAAATTTATGTACCCACCACTAAGGCCACAAATGAAGATAGGGAAGATTATTACCAGCTTCTGAAACAGACTGAACATGCAGTCAGGATGCACTGATAATTACCAATGACTGCAATGCAAAGGTTCAAAAAAAAGAGGAAGGCTCAGTAGTTGGAAAATATGGCCTTGGTGACAGAAACAACCCTGGAGATCGCATGATAGAATTTTATCAGTCCAATGACCTTTTCATGGCAAATGCCATTTTTCACTCACATAAATGGCAACTATACACATGGACTTCACCAGATAGAATGTATAGGAACAAAATTGACTACATTTGTGGAAAGAAACTATGGAAAAGCTCGTTATCAATAGTCAGAAAAAGACCCAGTGCTGATTGTGGATCAGACCATCAACTGTTCATATGCAGGTTCAAACTTAAACAAAAGAAAATTATAACAAGTGTAGGAGAGCCAAGGTATGACCCTGAGTATATCCCACCTGAGTTCAGAGACCACCTCAAGAACAGATTTGATGCATTAGGCAGTAATGATCGAAGACCAGAGGACTTGTGGCATGACATCAAAGACATCATTCATGAGGAAATCAAAAAGTTATTAGAAAGACAGGGAAAAAAGAGAAGACCAAATTACATGTCAAAAGAGACTCTGAAACTTGCCCTTGAACATCAAACAGCTAAAGCAAAAGGAAGACATGACGAAGTTAAAGAATTAAACAGAAGATTTCAAAGGGTGGCTCGAGAAGAAAAATCAAATATTATAATGATATGTGCAAGGAGCTCAAGCTGGAAAACCAAAAGGGAAGAAAGTGCTCTTATCTTTCTCAAGCTTAAGGAATTGAAGAAAAAAAATTCAAGCCTCGAATGGCAATAGTGAAGGATTCTACCGAGAAAATATTAAATGACACAAGAAACATCAAAAGAAGATGGAAGGGATACACAGAGTCCTTATGCCAAAAAGAATTGGTGGATGATCAACCATTGCAAGAAGTTGCATATCATCAGGAACCAATGGTACTGAAGGAAGAAGTGGAAGCTGCCTTGAAGGAATTGGCAAAACAAAAGGCTCCAGGAGTTGATGGAATACTGATAGAGATGTTTCAGCAAATAGATGCAGCATTGGAGGTGCTCACTTGTTTATGCCAAGTGATTTGGAAAACAGCTACCTGGCCAAGTGACTGGAAGAGATCCATATTTTTGCCTAGCCCAAAAAAGGGGATCCAACTGAATGCATAAATTATCAATGTCATTAGTATAACAGGCAAGCAAAATTTTGCTAAACATCATTCAAAAGTGATTGCAACAGTATATAGACAGGAAACTGCTGGGAAATCAAGCTGGATTCAGAAGAGGACATGGAGCCAAGGACATCATTATTGATGTCAGATGGATATTAGCTGAAAGCAGAGAATACCAGAGAGATATGTATTTTTTATTTACTATGCAAAGGTATTTGACTGTGTGGATCACAATAAATTATATGGATGACATTGTAAAGAATGGGAATACCAGAACACTTAATTGTACTAATGAAGAATCTGTACATGGACCATAAGGCAGTCATTCAAACAGAACAAGGAAACACTGCCTGGTTTAAAGTCAAGAAAGGTGTGTGTTAGGGCTGTATCCTTTCACCATACCTCTTCAATCTCTGTGCTGAGCAAATAATTCAAGAAGCTGGACTTTATGAAGAAGAATGGGGCATCATGATAGGAGGAAGACTTATCAACAACCTGCGTTATGTAGATGACACAACTCTGCTTGCTGAAAGTGAAGAAGATTGGAAACTTTTATTGAAGAAGATCAAAGAACACAGCCTTCAGTATGGATTGCACCTCAACATCAACAAAGCAAAAATCCTTGCAAGTGGACCAGTATGCAAGTTCATGATAAATTAAGAGAAAAATTGAAGTTGTCCAAGATTTTGCTTTATTTCATTCTACAATCAATACCCATGAAAGCAGCAGTCAAGAAA
>VMDO01013351.1:34585-49576 GCA_007922755.1 Pedetes capensis
AAAAAAAAAAAGAAAAAAAAAAAAAAGAAAAAGAAAGAAAGAAAAGAAAAGAAAAGAAATCAAAAGATGCATTGCATTGGGAAAAGCTGTTGCAAAAGACCTCTTTAAAGTGTTTGAAAGTAAAAATGTCACATCGAAGGCAAAGGTGCACTTGACTCAGGCCATGGTATTTTCAGTCGACTCAGGCCATGGTATTTTCAGTCATATCATATGGTTGGGAAAGCTGGACGTTGAATGAAAGAGACAGGAGAAGAATTGATGCTTTTGAATTATGGTGCTGGAGATGAATATTGAATATACTATGGATTGCCAAAAAACCCACAGATCTGTCCTAGAAGTGCAACCAGAGCGCTCCTGAAAGCAGAGATGGCTAGACTGTGTCTGATGTATTTTAAACATGTGGTCAGGAGGGACCAATCCCTAGAGAAGGATATCATGTTTGGGGAGTGGCAGGTCACTGATAAAAAGGAAGACATTTAACTAGATGGATTGACTCAGTGTCTGCAACAATGGGGTTAAATATTTAAAAAATTATGTGCCTGACACAGTGTTGGGGAGTGTTTCGTTCTGTTGTAAATAGGGTTGCTATGAATTGGACCCAACTCAATGGCACCTAACAACAACAACAACATTATGTTGTACACTAATTAAAATTAAAAACAAAACAAAATAAAACATGAAACCCACCTGTAATCCCAGCGACTCAGGAGGCAGAAGCAGGATGATCATGAGTTCAAGGCCAGAGGCAGCCTGCATACCTTAGCAAGACGCTTACATAAAATAAAAAAATAAAAAATGGGCCTGATACAGTGCTGCACACCTGTATTCCCAGTGACTCTGAAGGCAGAGGTAAGTTCAAGGCCAGGGGCAGTCTGTGTCGCTTATCCAGACCCTGTCTCAAGATGAAAGAGTAGAAAATGGGCTGGGTTGCAACTCAGTGGCAGTGAACTTGCAAAGCATGATCAAGACCCTGAGTTCAACCCTCTAGTACTGCAAATAAATAAATAAATAAATAAATAAATAATAATGGGCTGGGGGTGCAACACAGAGGTAGAGCACCTTCAAAGTATGTGTGAGGCCTTGGGTTCAACCCACAAGAATCAAAAGAGAGAAAGGAAGAAAGGAAGAAAGAAAGAAAGAAAGAAAGAGAGAGAGAGAGAAAGAAAGGCACAATAAAGAAATAAATACCTTGTCTCAAGAAAGGAAAGAAAGAAAGAAAGCCACAATAAATAAATAAATACCATCTCAAGAAACAGAAAGGAAGAAAAAGAAAGAAAAAAGAAAGAAAGAAAGAAGAGAAAAGAAAAGAAAAGAAACCTGGGTGCATGAACAGTCTTAACTGCTTTATTAATAATAACCCAAAACCAGAATTAGCTCAGATGTCCTCCAGTGAGTGTATGGTTAAACAAGCCATACATCCCCGCCCCAGAATACCCTCAGTAATAAAAAGTCACCAACTATTGATAAATGCAACAGTACTTTGCTGGATCTCAAAGGAATTCTGCTGGGTGAAAAAAAAAAGGCAACCTCAAAAGATTTCATACTGTGTGATTCCATTTATGTAACCTTGAAATAACAAAATTATAGAGGTAGAGAAAGGGTTAGTGGTTGCCAAGGGGACCATCAGGGTTAGGGCCCAGCTTTTTGTGCTGAAAGAATAGTTCTGAATTTTGATTGTAGTGGTTGTTACACAAATCCACATGTTATAAAATTGCATAGCAACATGCACGCAAATGAGCGCGTGTAAAAAGAACTGAAATCAGAATAAAATTGGTGGATTATACCAGTGTCAATTTCCTCCTTTTGGTATTGTACTATAATTATACAAAACTTTGTAAATGAATGGAACCTCTTTGTGCCATTTGTTTTTGCAACTTCATGTGAATTTATCATTATTTCAAAACTAACCTTTCAAAAAAACCCCACCTCACTTTGCATGGAAAAAGGAAATCTCAATGGTACTGCAGCAAGTTGCTGGCTTGCCCCAGGCCCAGGGGAAGGAGTGTGGCAACTGGAAGGTCAGTCCTCAGCCACGAGAGGGAAAAACCTTATGGCAATAGATTGCACCAGACCTACCCCTCTGTTTGTCACATGTGTCAGGGTAAACATCAACAAGCTGCTCTGCTGAGGTCAGAACCGTGGCCCCTGGACACAGCCCAGCACAAGGTATGATAACCCAGCCACTCTGAGGGACTGGGCCCCAAAGCAAGGCTAGTGATTCAGCACAGGACATCTGTCACTGCCAGTTACACAATCGGGTTCCAAAGAGAAGTTCAGAGTACATATCTCATCCCAGATCACCAGACCTGGCCAGATCCAACAAACAGACTCTCCTCTTGAGGTCTGTCAGACACCCACTGCAGCAGGCACTGTGTGAGGGTGCAGCACCTACCAGGCTGTCTGCACGCCAGGTGGGGACATATCATCCAAGGATGCATCACTGATGAGCCTCCACTTTTCTTTTCTTTTTCTTTTTTTTTTTTTTTATGTGTGGTACCGGGGGTTGAACCCAGGGCCTCACGCCTGCATGCTTTGCAAGTGCTGGACCACTGAGCTGCACACCCAGCCCATTTTTTCAGTTTTTGAGACAGGGTCTCGCTAAATTACACAGACTGCCTCTGATCTCGAACTTGTGATCCTCCTGCCTCCGCCTCCCAAGCCGCTGGGATTACAGGCGTGCGCCACCATGCCCGGCAGCCTCCACTTTTGAATTAACAAACATATCCACTCACGACCAAATGGTCCTGCTTTTTATGAAAAATTACCTAGCAGAGCTGGGTGTGGTGCACAGCCCTGTAATCCCAGCACTTGGGGGGCTGAGGCAGGAGGATTGATAGTTCAAGGCCAGCCTGGGCTACAAAGCAAGACTGATGTATTAATAATAATAATGATAATAATAGTAATAATAATAGTAACTGGACCTAAGGGAAGTACACATTTAAAAGGAGCAGTACAAAAGCCAGGCACGGTGGTACACACCTGTACTCCTAGTGACTCAGGAGGTAGAGGCAAGAGGATCTCAAGTTTGAGGCCAGGGGCAGGCTGAGTAACTTAGTGAGACCCTGTCTCAAGATGAAAAATAAAAAAGGGGTTGGGGACACTTGCAAAATATGTGTGAGGCCCTGGGTTCAGCCCCCTGGTACCCCCCAAAAAAAAGAAAACAAAAAGGAGCAGTATGATTGTCTAGCATGTGAGAGGCCCTGGGTTCTAGACTCAGTACCCTCCAAAAAGTACAAATAAATAAATAATTTTTTTTAAAATTAAAAGAGGGAAGTATGGACTGTCAATGTGGAGATTCTCCAAAACCGTATCTGGCCTTTGTATAAAATGTTTAATTATGGAGTTGGGGGAGGGGTAGATTGGCTGTAAGAGTCTCAAACCACTCAACAAATCCTTTTCACTCTACCTTTGTCCCTTCCACACAGACCACATGGAAATGGCTTGCCAGGCTTTTCAAGTGGCCAGGAGATGGGAAGGAGGGAGAGAGGACAGCCGAAGCTGGTACTTCTTCCACCTGGTGACGCTGATGGTCTAGGCTGTCACACATGTTGATGATGGTGCTCATAGGTGTGGGGCGACAATTTCCAAGAGGGCCCCAGCATGGTGCACATGGGAGGAGGTAGATGTTCTCCAATGGCACAAGCTACCCAAAGAAGGTAGCACCAGGACTAGGGTGAGGTTCAGTGGTCCAGCGATTACCCAGCACATGTGAGGAGCTGGGTTCCATCCCCAGCACCACAAAAAAAGGAAAGAAACAGAGAGACAGAGAGAGAGAGAGACAGAGACAGACAGAGAGAGACAGAGACGGAGGGAGAGGCCTGCTCAAAACGGGTCTGATCATTCTACTGGGGTAGGGGTCTTAGCTATAGTTACTGTCCTCTGATGTCACTTAAGACCAAATAGAAAGGATTTCATCCAAGCACCTATTGGGATGATTAATTAGGACATCCAATGGGGTGGCCTATGTTTTCTAAAAAGAGTCCTTAGCTGGACACACAAAAGGTTGGAAGAGATGGCTGTAGAGGGAGGAACAGCTCTGCCATGACAACATGGTGACCTTGCACATTTCCATTTGGGCCACGTAGGGCAAAGGTTGACTGGAATCTGACTTAAACCTTGGTAGAGCAGTCTGTGATTTTACGCGGAAGATGGTGTGACAAGCAGCCTGGTGAGAAGTTGCTAGAAGGCAGCTCGTCCGCTGGCTCTGGTGAAACAGGAGGCTTTCCATCTTGACCATATTTAGGGCCCAGCGGCAGGCTTCTGGGTAAGTCTGTTATAAAACTGCGTGGCTATACTTTACGATCGGCCCATTGGACAGAGCAACCTGCCCCTCGTGCTGCCTGTCACCTGGCCTCTCTGGTTCAGTCTCATCCTGTGGGATAGGGGGTGTGGAGTTGACATCATGCTCGTCTTAATCTTTTGTTTTATTTTGTTTTGTTTTGTTTTTGCGGTACCTGGTGTTGAACCTAGGGCCTCGCACACACTTTGCAAGTGCTCTACCATTGGGCTGCACCCCCACCCTATTTTTTATTTTTTATCTTGAGACTGAATCTCACTAAGTTACACAGACTGCTTCTGGCCTCCAACCTGTAATCCTCCTGCCTCCACCTCCTAAATTGCTGGGATTATAGGCATGCGCCATGGCGCCCGGCTGGTCTTACTTTTACTGTGCCTTTAAGCAGTAAGCAGCTACCTGTATGCATCTGGGTTCACCATCTCTTTTTCCAGCTGAATCCATAGACATGTGACAAGCCAGCCTAGCAACTGCCTGCTACGGTTGCTTAGGAACCACTTGACCACTTGACATCAATGTGCGTAAATGCGAGGGAGGAGATGCTTTCGCACGTTTTGGCATTTTGATGAAATATCTTTCCAGCTTCACCTTATCTCACAATTTCCTATATCAGCTTCCTGTGTTGCATTGGTTAATACATCAATGCCCACAAGGGATGGAATTCTGTGCTACAAGAGCAGTTGGGAATACACTTGGGAGCTTGAATGTGGCATGTAATTTAAAATACTCTGAAAGGAGGGCAGGAAACTATAATGGTAAATTTCCTAGAAAAAAATTCCAGGAGAAGGAATTTTTTTGTGTGAACTCTAGGCCTTGCTTATGCTAGGCAAGTGTGCCACTACTCAGCCACTTCCCACTCCTTTTTTGTTTTTATTTTTTATTTTGAGACAGTCTAGAACTCGCGATCCTCTTGCATCCACACCCCCAGGTCGCTGAGATTATACACATAAACCACCTTGCCTGGTTGCAATAAAAAGAAGTTAGTGCATGTGTGTGATCTAGGAATGCAGACTGCAGACATTGTGTGTGTGTGTGTGTGTGTGTGTGTGTGTGCCCATGCGCGGTGCTGGGGATGGAAACCAGGCCCTCACTTATGCTAAGTACACACTCTACCTCTGAGCTACTTCCTCAGCCCCCAAATACAGACATCTTAAAGAGTATCTAGAAGCTAATTAGTCCAACAACAGCCTAAGTGAAATGAATATGTAGTCTTGTGCAGCCCCATAGGTCAGGAAATGGAGATACCAAACTGTAAATTGACTTGTCCAAAATCTCAGGCAGCTGAGATTTCCTTTCTTCACAAAAAGCCAGTCTCCTTGCACAAGCTGGGTAAGGAGGTGTGAGCAAACACACACTCCCATGGCAAAGACTATGTGCTGTCTCTAATTTGCAAATATTTTCCCGTTTCCAAAGTGAAAACAGATTGCGTTAAACCAAATCTGAAAGTAGGCCAATAGATGAAAATTTTCACCCTCATGGAAAATGTATGCCCTAAAAATGTAACTATAGGGAGTGCACTGGTAATGTCACCAATACTGTTCTATAGCACTGGTAGTTTGGAGGTGCAATGACTGGTGTGTGACCAGCCCTTTTCTCCACACACACATGAGAAGGGCACAATTGTCTTACATGCCACTGTGCTACTGTTTCTCACAGCTTCTCCTTTGTAGCTGGCCAAACTCTGGCTCTCAGTCTTTGTTGTGACATTCTGAGAACTCACCCAGCTCTGACAGTTGCATGCTCAGATGCCTAAAATTTGGGCTTGTGGAGGGGGGTTAGTAACAAGGCCAAACGCTTATTTTATGGTATTGTATTTAATCGTGTACATTAACCAAACTCATAATTGCAGCATAGTTACAGAGCAATTTATAGTTAGTTGCATAAAAGCATAGTCTCAATAGTTGACTAAGATGCAAAGTATTAGAAGGATCTGCTTTTTGATCTGGCATCCATATGTCTTTTCTGAGTTTCAGTGGAGCTGTTTGAGAAAAATCTGTATAAATAACTATGAACTGCTTCAATTAAATTAAAGTAGAAGCAGCATGCTAAATTCTGACAGGTTCACTTATGTCTTTTTAAATAAAACTAACTTTATTGCACAATTTTTGTTCTGAAAGGAGAATGCCCATGTGCTATTAAAAATTAAGCTATTGTGTTTTCTATCTCTTCTATACTGGGGTCAGTTCAACAAAAACAAAACTATTACTTTTTGATGGTACTAGAGAGTTGAACCCAGGGGCTCTTGCATGCTAAACAAGTGCTCTACCACTGAGCTGCACCGCTAGCCTCTTTTTTATCTTTTATTTTGAGGCAGGGTCTCACTAGGTTGTGCAGGCTGCCTCTGGCCTCTATCCAGTGATCCTCCTAACTCAGTCTTCAAAGTTGCTGAGATTACAGGAATGCAACATGGCACCCGGCTTCTGAATTTTATTTTTATTTATTTGCTTAAGTATGAGGATGGAATCCAGAGGCTTGAGCATGCGAAACACATGCTCTACCATGAATTATAGCTAAATGCACTGATTGATTGAGGCTCTGGGCCTCAGATCTGCTCTTCTATTGTCAAAAGATGGCCTAACGTTGGGTGCCGTCGAGTCTGACTCATAGCAACCCTATGTACAATAGAACTAGACACTCCCCAACACTGTGCCTGGTACTATGTCAGTGCTTCTCTGCTACTCATAGGGGTTTCCATGGCTGATTGTTTCAGGAGTGGGATGCCAGGTCCTTCTTCCAGTTTTGCAGTGCTGGGGATTGAACCCAGGGTCTCAGGGCACACAGAGCAGCCCTCTGCCAACTAAGCCAAACCCCAGCTCTTGTGTCATATATAGCATATATAATTTGAGATACAGATATATTTTAATGTATACTCCATACTAAACCTTGGGAAGTTATGAAGAAAGTATCATAGTATCATAGTCTCTGGATTCCTTTTTTTTTTCTTTTTTTTCTTTTTGTGGTACTGTGGGTTGAACCCAGGGCCTCTCACTTGCCTGCTTTGCAAGTGCTGGACCACTGGGCTGGACCCTCAGCCCATTTTTTTACTTTTTGAGACAGGGTCTCACTAAATTACACAGACTACCTCTGGTCTCGAACTTGCGATCCTCCTGCCCCTGCCTCCCAAGTTGCTGGGATTACAGGTCTGTGCCACCACGCCCAGCTGGATTCCTTTCTTTCTACCAAAGATGCCAGTTAGGGCTGGGGATGTACCTCAATGGCAGAGTATTTGCCTAGCAAGTTCAAGGTCCTGGGTTCTATCCCCAGCATTGGGGGAAAAAAAAGCAACACAGATGCCAGTTACAGCTACAATATTTATGACACAGTATATCAAGGAGAAGTCAAAAGAAGAATTAGACTGACTATATAAATTTATGCATTCCACACAGACTTCAGAGAATGGACTTTTGTGGCCCTTTCCTCTGCTATTTTAAGTACCTCATGGTTAGTAAGGCAGGACTCAAGCCAGTTCTCTCACCTCCAGTGCTTGCATGGTTTACGCTCTGCTGTGCACAAACTAACAGGAAAAATCCTAAGGGACGAGAAAAACATATGGTGGGATGGCAATAGAAATGGATTCATTCCATAGTGTTCACACAATATAAAATGTCAAAGTGAAGTCTCATTCCGAACATATTTCCATTGGTCCATAACTACACAGCTGGAACTCAGCGCTTACACCATTACAGGTACATAAAAAGAAGGGCCATTATGGAACATTTGTATGTAGTATTAAAAATGAGTGTGTGGGGGGAGAATATTTACTTTATAGAGTTTAAATGGATCAGTCTGGAGATATAGCTCAGTGGTAGAGCTCTTGCATAGTATGCGTAAGGCCTTGGATTCCATTCCCAGCACCACAAAATAAATGTTTGGTGACAGTGAGTCAGATCTGACTCATAGCAACCCTATGTACAACAGAATAAAACACTCTCTGACTCTGTGCCAAGCCCATTGTTATAGCCACTGGGTTAATCCATCTACTTGAGGGTCCTCCTTTCTTTTGTTGACCTGCCACTCTCCCCAAAATGATGCCTTTCTCCAGGGATTGGTACCTCCTGACAACATGTCCAAAATATGGAAGATGTAGTGTAGCCATCCTTGCTTCCAAGGAACACTCTAGTTGCACTTCTAGGATAGATCTGTTGGTTCTTTTGGCAGTCCATGGTATATTCAATATTTGTCTCCAGGACCATAAATTCAAAAGCATCAATTCTTTTCCTGTCTCCTTTATTCACTGTACAGCTTTCACAACCATATGATGTGACTGAAAATACCATGGCACGAGTCAGATGCATCTTTGTCTTCAATGTGACATCTTTACTTTTCAAGACTTTAAAGAGGTCTTTTGCAACAGCTTTTCCCAATGCAATGCATCCTTTGATTTCTTGACTGCTGCTTCTGTGGGTGATGATTGTAGAACCAAGTAAGGCAAAATCTTGGGTAACCTCAACCCTTTCTCCAAATAAATAAACAAAATGAATTAATTCTCTAAATCAAACCATTTCAATATATACTTGGACATCTGTATCTGCAAATGCAGCATCTTTAGACTCAATGAACCTCAGACCAAAATTTTGGGAAAAAGTTGCACCTGCCAACTGACTGGAAGAGATCCATATTTATTCCTATTCCCAAGAAAGGGAATCCAACTGAATGCAGAAATTATCAAACAATATTATTAATATCATACACAAGTAAAAATTTTGCTAAAGATCATTCAAAAGCAACTGCAGTAATATATAGACATAGGAACTGTCAGAAAATCAAGCTGGATTCAGAAGAGGGTGTGGAACCAAGGACATCATTGCTGATGTTAGATGGATACTAACCCGAAAGCAGAGAATACCACAAAGATGTCTATCTATGTTTTATTGATTATGCAAAAGCACTTGACTCTGTGGATCACAGTTATGGATAACATCATGAAGAATGGGAATACTAAAGCACTTAATTGTACTCATGAGGAATTTGTACATGGACCAGGAAGCATTTGTTCAAACAGAGGAAGGAAACACTGCCTGGTTTAAAGTCAAGATAGGTGTCTGTTAGGGCTGTATCCTTTCACTGAATTGCTTCAAACTCTATGCCATGCAAAACTCCAAGAAGGAAATGAACATGTACAGGCTTTTTTCTTGTCATTATTCATAAACAGTGCAATATAGCAACTATATATCACATTCACATCATAGTGGGTATTTTTGTTGTTGTTGTTGTTAGGTGCTGTCGAGTCAGTATCCGACTCATAGTGACCCTTATAGGGTTTTCAATGGCTGACTGCTTTGGGATTGTTTTGGGAGTGGATTGCCAGGCCATTCTCCCATTTTTGCGGTGCTGGGAATTGAACTCGGGACCTCAGAGATTGCAGCGCAGCGCTCTACCAACTGAGCTAAATCCCAGCCCAGTGGGTATTTCAGGTAATCAGATACTACACCATTTCATATAAAAGACCGGAGCATCTGTGGATTTTGATAACTGTGGGGGTCCTAGACCCACTCCCCACAGATACCGAGGACAAGTATATTATTCACTGAAACACAAATGTTCTAAAGACCAACCGTGTCATTTATAAAAAATGTTGCAACTGCACTTAAACACTAATGACATAAATAATATCCACTGCACATTTGCTCAAAATCCAGAAAATGAAGTCTGTAGTCTGTAGTGGCCCTCTACCTCTCTGCTTCCTTCGTGGCCTCTTGCTTTCTCTAAGAGCACTAAGACTTGGCATTTCAAGAAAGTTACTCAATTTCTCTCTGAAGCAAAATAGTCATTAAGAAACAAAAGGGCAGCGACTCAGGAGACTGAGGCAGGAGAATTGCAAGTTTAAGGCCAAAGGAAACCTGTGAAGCTTAGAAAGACTCTGTCTCCAAATTAGAATAATAATAATAATAATAATAAATCATCTGGAGGTGACCCTCAGTGTTTGAAGGCTTACAAAATATGTGCAAGGCCCTGGGTTCGATGCCCAAGTACAGCAAAAGCGGGTGGGAAGCCTGGGGATGTAGCTCAGTGATTGAGTGCTTGGCTAGCATGCCCAGAGCCATGAATTCAATCTTCAGCACTGAAAAAAGAAAAAAAAAAAGCACTAAAAAAGACAAGCCAGCCATGGTAGTTCACACCTATAATCTCAGCATTTGGGAGGCTAAGGCAGGAGGAGCAACACAAATTCAAGGCCACCCTGGTCTACATAGTAAATTCCGGGCCAACCTGGGCTACAATGATAACCTGTCTCAAAAGAAAGAAAGAAACAAATAAACTAAAGGGAAGCTGGGCACAGTGTTACATGCCTGTAATCTCAGCTACTCAGGAGACTGAGCCAGGAGGATCATAAATTCCAGTCCAACCTGGGCAACATACGGAGTTCAAAGCCAGCCTGGGTAACTTAGTGACAGACTGTCTCAAAATTTAAATTTTTTAAATTAATTAATTAATTTTTTATTGTGGTACTGAGTAGTTGAACATAGGGCCTTGCACATACTTTACAAGTACTCTACCACTGAGCTGCACCCCCAGCCCATTCTTAATTTTTTTATTTGGAGACAGAGTCTCTCTAAACTGTGCAGGCTATCTCTGGCCTTGAATTTGTAATCCTCTTCCCTCTGCCTCCTGAGTGGCTGGGGTTACAATCGTGCACCAGTGTGCCCAGCTTAAAAATTTTAAAGTTTTTAAAAGGTCTGGGGAATATAGCTCAGTGATAGAGTGCCTGCCTACCAAACAAGGCATTGGGTTCAATCCCAGGACCAGAAAATTTTTCACAAAATCATCCAACTCATTTTTTCATTTCTACTTGAAGAATACAAAAAATGCCACCAATTCACATATTTAGACAACTTTATCACTTCCGCTCAGAGAGAAGTATTTGGATTAGGAGATTCTACAAGAAGTTTTGTTATTTGGTAAAGTGGAGAATATCAGGATCTGGTAGCCCAATAATGAAATTCATAAAATGGTACCACTGGTTGGGCATGGTGGCCCAAGCCTCTATCCCAGTACTCAGGAGGCCAAGGCACAAGGATCACGAGTTTCAGGCCAGCCTGAGCTACATAGCAAGACCCTGTCTTAGAAACATAATAAAAAATAACTAAAAATAAAATTATACCACTCATATCACACTTAAATTATTAATTTTTCAAACATTTTTATTGGAAATTTTAATGTACAACTTAATGTATTTCATTCTGACATGCATATCATTGTGACATTTCCATGTATGGGTTTCATTGCACATTACCCTCTTGTGACCCTCCTCCAGCCTCTGTCACCCCCCACCACTGATTTCTCTTCTACTTGCGTGTCTTTCCATGGGAATATTTTACTGTATACCCTTGCATCACAATTATGATTTAAGTCCACACTTTTTTCTGTAGTGAGCTATCTTTTTACATTGTCAGCAGTATTACTTGAATAATCTAGCCCATTTGCATTATTACCATCCTTTGGTATTGTTGGTATTATTATAATTATTTCCTGAACTGTTAAAGTTAGGCTGTTTACTTCGAGGTCACCCTCTCTCTCATTCCTCGCTTGTCCTTGTCCCTCCTCCCCCTCCTGTCTTCTCCCATCATTGCTTCCTTTCTGAAAGCAAAAACATTTCATTTAACACTAAGATTGGATCTAGGTTAGACTTTGTTCCACAAAAAAGTAGGTCACAATCCTATTGTGCTGAAGGTGCCACATTCTAGCATTTTGCTAATAAACAAAGGTACCCTATCTGAACCACAAACTGTCCTTGCACGTACTTTGCTTTACCACTGGGCTGCTCCCCCAGGCCATTTTTTTATGTTTTGTTTTTGAGTCAAGTTCTCGCTAAATTATGCCAGCTGCCTCTGGCCTTGAACCTATGATCCTCTTGCCTCAGCTTCCTGAATCACTGGAATTATAGGCATGCACTACCACCTCCAACTGTTGCATGATTTTTGTGATGTAAATAAGCTTTTCTTTCTTTCTTTTTTACCCTTATGGCCTTTAAAAGAGTAGCAAACTATTTTGCTATACTTCCAAAAAATAAAAAATAAAGGGGAATAACAATGTTGCATATAAAATCTGAAAATTATTTTCAAGGTTTAAGGAAAGGAGTGTGTGATAAATGAATGCTACATGTTATCTGTTAAAATAGGCAACTGTGGTGAACTATCTTTGGTCAGAAAAGTAGGGATTTTGACAAATGCAGAACAAAATGTTACTTCTCTGGGCATAACTACAGTAATAAAGACAAGGAAATATACATCAGAACAAGAGGGAAAATTGGAGCCAGGCATAGTGGCACACAAGCCTACAATCCCAACCCTCAGGAGGCTGAGGCAGGAGGATCATGACTTTGAGGCCAGCCTGGGCTACCTGGTAAATACCAGGCCAGCCTAGTCTAAATAGTGATGCCATATCTCCAAAAACAAAACAAAACAAAACAAACAAACAAACAAACAAAAAACAAACAAGAAGAGAGACAGAGAATTGGTTTACATGACCTGAGAAGCAAAACTTCCTATTGATTCTATAAGAACTCCTACCAGGGCTGGGGCTATAGCTCAATAGTAGAGATGTGCTTAGCATTCTCAAGGTCCTGGGGTTCAATGCCAAGAGGGGGTGGGGAGGAAATTCCTCTGAACAAGGAGCTGAGTTATTTGGGAGTAACAAGAAAAGCAGAAAACCAGTGAGAAAAGCAGGAAGCAAGTTCTAATAGAGCCATTAGGAGTTAGTTGCTTTGACCATAGGCATGGTATCACAATTTCAGAAGTGACAGAAAAAACAGGCAAACAGAAAGCAGCGATATTTGCTAGAACCCTCAAGCCATAAGGGAGAGTCTTGAATATGTTATTATTGCTTTTGAATATGGCCATAGTCCTCTATGAGAAAAAGTTGTGCTATCCTTTGAGACTGATGAAGGCTGCTTGTCATGTAAGTGGCAGTGAGGGGTACAGTAGCCCAGTGTTACCATCTGCCCTGAGGAGTTCCCCTTCGGGGGACCTCCACTCCCCACTCGGGTGATGCCAGGGCCTTGGTTTGTTCGCAGAAATAAATTTCAGAACAAGTCAGAAAATGAAACAAAGCTAGAGGGCTTCTTAATTACTTTAGGTTTAAGCATTAGGCATTCGGAGAAAAAAAGAGATGCTAAGAAAAGAACAATAGTGCCAGGCGCCGCAGTTGTGCACACCCGTAATCCCAGCAACTCGGGAGGCAGAGGCTGGAGGATCGCAAATTCGAGACCGGAGGCAGTCTTTGTAATTTAGCGAGACCCTGTCTCAAAAAGTTAAAAAAAAAAATGGGCTTGGGGTGCAGCTCAGTCATACAGCACTTGCAAAGCATGCAAGCACAAGGCCCTGGATTCAATCCCTGGTACCGCAAAAAAAAAAAAAAAAAAAAAAAAAAAAAAAAAAAAAAAAAAAAAAAAAAAAAAAAAAAAAAAGAAAGAAAGAAAAGAAAAGAACAATAGGACACGTGCAAGACATGAACATGGGCCTATTAAGAGAAGAGAGCACATGGGTGCATATTCCCTCCAGTTTTATTTGGCCTAGGGCACACTCGTGTGATATCAGTCCCGGGCACCCAGCTCTGGGTGCCTAGTGAGCTGCAAGCTTCACCTGGAGAGGCCCCTGCTATGGATTAGAGAGATACCAATAAGATGGAATGGGAGAAGGATGTGGCAACCCACTCCCAAGGCAATCCCGAAACAATCTGCCATTGAAAACCCTATGAGGGTCGCTATGATTTGGACACCACTTGACGGCACCTAACAACAACAACAAATAAGATGGAAACATTGAAAGAAGAAGTCCCATTGTTTAGGATTTAAAAAATTAAGTGGAAATGTTTTGGTGTACCTTCTATTAGAGAAATTTCCCATTAATCAAATGAGATTACAAGGTGGTCCAGGAGGTACATTATATAGATTTACAGAGAAGTGTCACAAGGGAGTTGCCTGGGCATGTGCTGATTGTAAATATGGCCCATAATCACATCTGTGAAGTTCTTGAAGAAGCACAGAGGAAAAAGCGAGGTTAAACTCAAAGGTTAATATGCATTTTCTTAACCTAAGTATTGTTGTTGTTGTTGTTAGGTGCCATCAAGTCGGCATCCCACTCATAGCGACCCTCATAGGGTTTTCAATGGCTGTTTCGGGATTGCCTTGGGAGTGGATTGCCAGGTCCTTCTCCCATTTGGGGGGAACTGGGAATTGAACTTGGGACCTCAGAGACTGCAGTGCAGTGCTCTACCAACTGAGCTAAATCCCAGCCCTAACCTAAGTATAGTTATTTTAATATATCCCTTTAAAATATCTCTCAAAATAATATCTCTATGCAGACAGTTCTCACAGTAATTTTCTTGATAGTTGTGTCAAAGTCCTTGATTTTCACTTGCTGGGATTTAAAGCAGATCTCAGGGTGAAAGCTCTTTTCCTTTCCTTGTTCCCCAATTTTCCCCATCTTTCTATCCTGCCTCAGTCCTGCTTTGGGAAATGTGGGAAGGTTAAGATGGAAGAGCCTACCATTTCTTGGTAAGAAGGAAGCTGTGTTGGGGCTTTCAAATCCAAAGCATCAACCAGGTGCAGTGGAGACGAGGACTCGTCCCAGCTACTCGGGAGGCTGAGGCAGGAGGATCACTTGAGCCCAGGAGTTTGGGGCCAGCCCGGGCCACATAGTGAGACTCTGGCTCAACTAAAACAAAGGAAAACAAAAGCATCACTTTCCAAAATAATTTTG